>VZRO01000498.1:91236-118480 GCA_013397915.1 Daphoenositta chrysoptera
TTCCTTTCCTTTTTTTTTTTTTAGCCCCTTTTTCAACGTGTAAACACGAGAAAAATGCAACTTTGCAGAGGATTTGGCATCAGCTGAGCAGCAACAGGAAAGAGAAGCGTGGAGTGCTTGGCCCCATGGGGCTCAGGGAGGTGATGCCGGTGTTTTTTGGGATATCAAGAGGGGTTCGGTTCAAACGTCACAAATCTCACGGGGTTTTTGCCACCATGGAAAGGAGGAATCCTCAGGATTTCTTGGCTCACCTGTCCCTGCTCCGTGCTGCCGGTGGGATCCCTCAGAGGGAAAACGCCCCTCGCGGGGGGTCTGGGTGTCCCAGCCCGGTGCTGGTGGCACCCACTGGGCTCCATCGGTCCCAGAAGGTGGCTCGGTGTCATCTGCTCCCTGCAGGTGCCTGGGTTTGCTGCCGATGGGCAGCACTGACCCCTCCCGGCCCCAAAGCCCTCCGGCTGCCCCATCAATGAGTTGGGAATGCTTTCTTCCGGAAAAGTGGCATTAAAGTGATTTCTTTTTTTCCTTTTTGGGATGGTTTTTGATGCTGGAGGTGGTTTCCTGTAGGTTTATTTGGACAACTTCTGATTTCTCCCCTCTGAACTCCCTCTCCTGTGCTCAGGGGTTTTGTGCTTTGTGCTCGTGGTTGCTCTCCCCTGACTAAAGGATGCTCTGCCGCTGAAATATTGGGATTTTCCACGTTATTTCCTAATATTTTCGTTGGAGCCACTGATTTTGAAGTGTGGGTCAGGCAGGGAAACCCAGGAGGCCATGGACACCTGAAATGCAGCACTGGGAAAGGAATTCTGTGTGATGGGATACCAGAGCACGGAGCCATCATCTCCCAGCCACCGAGCTTTTCCAAAATCCACCTTCTCCTCCCCAAAACACCTTCAAAAAAGCTTCTAAAGGTAATTATCTACACCCTGAGCACTTTCCAAGCATCACATCCTGAATTTCTGCCCTATGGCGTTGGATGCTGATCCCAGAGGATTTATCCAGCTCCATCCTCGCTGGGTGCAGCTCCACCAGAACCCGATCCGGGGGATGCTGCTGCGGGAGACATCTTTGCCTTGGGAATGAATCCCCCTTTGTGGCGGTTCAATGGAAAAGCCAAGTGTTATTCAATAGCGGAGCTCCCTGCGGAACGCTCTTCCGAGGCTCTTTCATTGCTCCTGGCTCCCGCCCAGTATTGTCCCCATGTGTCGTCAGAGGGTCCGGAGGGTGGAAATCCGCCTTTCTCCAGCCCCGGCCTTCCCTGCAAACTTGTGAACCTGCCCAGAGAATGGGATGAGTCCAAGGGATTATTTTTAGGAGTGCAAATCGGCCACGAAATCCAGCGGCTCTGCTTCCTTTTGTTCCCGTGGCCATTCATAAAATCCCCCTGTCCGAGTGTTATCGCTGGGAAGGACGGATTCCATCCCGAAACGTTGAAATCCCAGGGGTTTTGCACCAAATCGTTTTCAGGCCTTGTGTTTTTTGTTTTTATTTTCCAAGGGCTGTGCCATGGTGAGAGAAACTACTCGGGATTTCCCTAGAATTTACGGAGCTTTCCCTGCGGGCAAAGATCCAGTGGGTGACTAAAGCCAGGCTGTGAGCACAGCTCGGGGGGACTTTCCAGGGCTGTCACCCCACCCGTGGTGCTGATCCTCAGCGTCCCCACTGGACAGCCCTTTCCAGGAAGGAATTTTCCCAGTATCCAACCTTGCACAACTTGAGGCCGTTCCATTTCCTCCTGTCCCTGTTCCCTGGGATAAGATCCGGAATTCGCCCGCCAGCTGCCCCCTCCTGTCAGGGAGTTGTGCAGAGCCACAGGGTCCCCCTTTGATCCCCCTTTTCTCCAAGCTGAGCCCCTTTCCCAGCTCCCTCAGGAATTCTCCAGCCCCTTCCCAGCTCCCTCAGCCGCTCCTGATGCTCAGAAACACAAATTTTCCGAGGCGAAATCTTGCGAAGTTTGTAACGAGACCCTTGGAAGAAATTCCTCCGGGAAGAGGAGAAAAGTCAACCCCGTGTAATTCCAGCGTGGTTCCAAAGCAGGTGGAAAGCCAGAGGTGGAAAGCCGGAGGTTTTCCTCCTAATAAACAATGAACGTTTGCAGCTGGAAAACTGGGAGATCTCTCTGTGCAAAAAGCTTTGTGGAGCCCTTTCCCTGGAAATCTGGGCTATCAGGAATACAAGAACCTATAAACAGGCAATAATGTGAAGCTGAAAATAATCCAGACTGGACAGATTTGGGTTTTGTTGGTCTCAAACCTCTCTCCGTTACAAACTGTCCCAGCTGCCATAAATCCTTCCAGATTCCTCTCCGGGATTTTTTTTTTCCAGGAACTGTTTGACTTTTGCAGATATAAAGAGGAAAAAACAAATTAAATTGCTGCTTTTAACTTGCAAGATCAACCCAGTTAAATGTGAGGTGAGGAGCCTGGAATTGGTTCTCCTCTCTCCAGTGGACATCCCTGGGTGGGACATCCCAGGAGACCTGGAGGCGTCACTTGGGGTTGTTGTGTCTCACAGAGAGGTCCAAGCAGGACTCTTGGATCCATAGTAATTCCCAGAAATCCTGGGATTCTGGGGAGCACCTAAATTAAGATTTACTTTCCCTGTACTCCGTGTGTGGATCCCGTTCCCTGTCCATCACCAATTCCCTGCGGGTGCTCTCCAACCCCTCACCCCAAGGACACCCAATTCCCAGAGCAAACTTTTCCTTCCCAGTGAAACCAGTGACAAATCCACTCCTGTTTTCACTTAGGCCATGATTTCCCGCTCCGTGCCTTTCACAATTAAACAACAAACATCGTGTTCCAATTCCTGGTGCCTTTTCTTTTCGGGAACACTATTGTCCAAACCCCACGTCTTCCCAGGGGTCGGAATATTTCTTTCTCTTTCAGTATTCCTTTCCCACGAGGCATAATTGAAACCTCCCCAAAATAAATTATTTGGGCTGTGCTCATCTGTGGCTGCTGCTGTTGGAAACTCTTTGGGTTTTTGTAATCCGTACCAATTCTCTGCTGGCTGGTGGAAGGGGCTGCTCCACCAGTGGTGGGATGGGTTATGGACATGGACAAACTGGGAATTGCTGCTGGTTTTCCATCATTTCTTGTCTTCCGTGGAAGTCCCCAGCAAGACTGGGTCTCACCTGGCTGTTTTCTGTCCCACTGGAGGATCTTGTCCCCTCCTCCAGGTGGACGATGGTGGGACACAAGTGCGGCCTCTTGTTGTTACCTTTTCCTGAGGAGCTGTGGTGTTCCGTCAGGGAAAGGAGCTTTTTAAAGGAAATTTCTCCCAAGGTTTAGAAGTTCAAGGCTTGATCTTCTACAAAGCAAAGCAGGGCCGGTTTGTGGAAAGTGTTGGGTCAAAGGTTGTTCATTCCAGTACAAAAAGCACTGGGAAGAGAAACATCAGACTCCGGTTGTGAGGATAAGGAGGGATAATGGAGTTTTGAGAGCTGTTTTCACCTTGGTTCTGAAAATATTCCCTCCTTCTTCCCTGGAAAACCAGAGCAGGCACTCAGGGACATGACCCAGCTCATGGACATGGCCCTCAGCAGGGTTCAGGGCAGGAGTGCTGCTTCCAGCTTGGAAAGGCCCAGACTGACGGAATTTATGCTTTTTCATGCCCTGGGGACCTAAAACTCATCACAAACACTTGGCCATAACCACGTGGCATTGCTGTCCCTCCCATGGGGATCTGAGTGTCCCCAGAATCCCACCGCAGGGAAGACCTCGCCCCAGCTGGGTGTGCTTGGAGAAACAAGGACTGAAATTGTGCTAAACATCCTCAGGGACACAGAAATTCCCTAATTTAGGCTTTTGTTGAAGGAAAGGTTTAGTTCTTTATGGAATGATTCCCCAAGCCTCATCTGCTGGGATGGTACTGACAGAGGAAGGTCCTCAATCCATCATGGTGGAATCCAAATCCATCCAATCCCACTAAATCCACCTTGTCCCTGGGAGAAAATCTTGTGGTGGATCAGAGGGAAGGGAAGTTTTTTTCTGGGATGGAATCACAGAACCACCCTGGTTAGGAGAGACCTTGAGGGCTCATCTCTTCCAACCTGGTGTGGGGAAGGAATGGACGGAAAGAACCCTGTCCCGTGCATCCCGAAAACCTCCAGCAATGGGGTCTCCACCACATCCATGGGGGAGTTGTCCCAGTGGAAGATAGGTCTCACTCCAAGGAATTTCTTTCTTGTGTGGAGATTGAACCTTTCCTGTGGCACCTTGGAGCCTTTGTTCCTTGTCTTCTCCATATGGCTTCTTGTGAAGAGATCTTCCTCCTCCTCCTCCTCCCGGTAGCACCACCTTTAAGGACTGGAAAACCATGATGAGGGGACATCTCTTATGCAACCGAATCCCTTCCCTTTCCCTGGAAAAGTTGATTCATTCCCATGGGGATTTCCTGCAGCTCAGGAGCTTTTGGTGCAATTCCCTGGTGGGGGATGCTGGGTCACATGGGGCAGACACAGCCCCATCCCTGCAAGTGTCCAAGGCCAGGTTGGACCAGGCTTGGATCCACCTGGGATAGTGGGAGGTATCCCTGCCCATGGGGTTGGATCTGGGTGGGCTTTGAGGTCCCTTCCCACCCAAACCATTCCACGATTCCATGACTGTGACTCGGGTGCGAGCGTGCAAACGGCGGTGGTAGCTTTGATCTGGTTCCAGGAGCTCTGGCAGGGCTCGCAAACTGTGTTTGGAATCAGCTTGGATTCACATTCCAGTGCTCCTGGCTTGGCTGGGAGGATTTGATCCAGATTCAGCGCTGTCATCAGACAGAACAAACTGTCCCTGCTCTCCTCCGTGTCTGGAGGGGGATGCCGAGTCCGACCACGGCCTGGTCTCCTCCTGCAGGGACCTTCCACCCGTCCTCTCCCTGTGCTTGAGGTGAGGGTGTAAACATTTGTCTGCTTGGATAAGAAGGACATTTTTGAAGAGTTTGAGGTGGTGACATTGCGAGGGGGGGAAAAGGAAGTGGTTTTGAGGTAGAACTGATGGTTGGACTTGATGACGTGAAAGGTCTTTTCCAGTTTAAATGGTTCCATGATTCCATGAAATGGGGGGAGAGTTCTTCCTAGGGGAGCTTGGGACAGGGCTGGGAACTGGCTCCCGGTTTAATTCCTTCATTCCAGCATTTCCTTCTCTCAAATCCTACATTTCAGTTTGGATACAAGCTCCTATATATGTATAAAACTAAATTTAGTATTTTTAAATACCATTTTTTCTGACATTTGATTCAAACCATCCTCCACTTCCCCATTTTTATAAAGCTGTACCTGCACCTCTCCCTGCTCATGCTCAAGGTGCTCCTGGAACCCTGGGAAGCTGCCGGTCCCCATCCCCGAGCACGCCGGCAGCTTCCTGATCCTATCCCGTTCCCACATCGTGGTGAAATCTCCTCTTTATTTTCCCCTCCTCTTTTTTCCCTTTCCCTCCTCTCCTTTTTCCTTCCCTCCTCTCCTTCTCCTTCCCCCCACCCCAGTGGATGTGCTGTCGAGTTTGATTTATGGCCTTGAAAGGGAGACTCCAGTTTAAAGAATTAATGGTATTTGCATATTTGATTTGGAAACTCCCCTGGCAGACCCGCAGCAGCCCCGCGCCGCCGGCTTTTTCCTTTCCCTTTTTTTTCCTTTCCCCCTCGGCCCGTTCAGATTTAGCAGCAGAGGTGAAAAGTTGAAGCAATAAAACCAATAAAACCGCATTTATGTGACAGATAAATCGTCCTGAGGCAGCTCTCCCTGAGCCTTTGGGCTTCCTCCTGCAGGACCTCTCCCCTCCAGAGCGCGACCCGCGGCCAGGCCGGGAGCGCCTGCAGCCGGGGCCAAAGGTGCCGGCCCCGGCCGTCCTCGGACCTGCCGAGCCAAAAAAGATGGATGTGGGCAAGCAGTTGGAAAATACACAGCCCATCCGTCACTGTCGGGAGCCACCCGGGGGGGAGTCTGGCTCGGAGAGCTCCGGGAAGGTCCAGGCTGAGGTGGGAGCACTGGGAGTCATGGAATCAATGAGGTTGGGAAGGCGCTCAGAGATCGAGTCCAGCCAGGGCCACCACTGCCCCATGTCCCCCAGTGCCACATCCACACGGCCTTTGAATTCTTCCAGGGACGGGGACTCCATCAGGCTGGAAAGCCCTTTCCAGGCAGGAATTGTCCCAATGTCCACGCTGAGCCTACCCTGGCCCAGCCTGAGGCCGTTCCCTCTGCTCCTGTCCCTGTTCCCTGGGAGCAGAGCCCGACCCCCCCGGCTGCCCCCTCCTGTCAGGGACTTGTGCAGAGCCACAAGGGCCCCCCTGAGCCTCCTTTTCTCCAGCTGAGCCCCTTTCCCAGCCCCCTCAGGAATTCTCCAGCCCCTTCCCAGCTCCGTTCCCTTCCCTGGACACGCTCCAGCCCCTCAGGGTCTGTCATGTTGGGAGAGGCCCCAAATCTGCCCCAGGAGTTGAGGTGGGGCCTCACCAGTGCCAGCACAGGGGACGGGCACTGCCCTGGTCCTGCTGCCACCCCGGTGCTGGCACAGCCCCGGTGCCCTCGGCCTTCTTGGCCACCTGGGCTCCTGTAGAGCCGCTGCCGATGGTTCCAGGTCACTGGAGTTTCTCTGGCAGTGGGAAGCCATTCCCTGTGTCCTGTCCCTCCAGCCCTTGTCCCCAGTCCCTCTCCAGCTCTCCTGGAGCCCCTTTAGGCCCTGCAAGGGGCTCTGAGCTCTCCCTAGAGCCTTCCCTTCTCCAGGGGAACATTCCCAGCTCTCCCAGCCTGGCTCCAGAGCACAGGGGCTCCAGCCCTGGGAGCAGCTCCGTGTCCCTCTGTCCCTCCTGCACGGCTCCTGACCCTCTGCCAGAACAACTCCCAACGTTTTAATTTCATCTTCTCCAAAGTCCTTCCTAATCCTCACCTTTTTATATCCTTTCTTCCTTCATCCCTTTCTTTCTTCCCCCTCCCCACGAACAGCTACCTGGCCCCTGGACACCCTGGCCGCGCACTTTCCATGGCAAGAACTCGTTCGGCTTTGTTTGGGATTTGCCCGAGGCACGTTCAGCCTCCCGGGGCCACCAGCAAGAGGCCTTTGGTGCGTTGTGGGGGTTCCCTTTGAGCCTGTACAACCATGCAACTCCTCCCAGCAGCCGCCAAACCCCGCGGAAGCGTTTTGGCCCCGGCGCTCGGCCTGAAAAGCGCCTGTGAAATCATATTTAGGGTTGTCTCTCTCGAAGGTGCCCCTTGGAAAAACCTCCCGCCAATGATGTTCAGCTCGGGTTTGTAGTTTAACACAAAGGCCCCGCTGGACAAAGCCGAGCGGGACCCGGGGCTGGAAAAGCCCTCTTAGGTCCCGGCTAATCCGTCCCCCCCGCCAGCCCAGGGGATTGTTCCCAACAGCTTGTTTTCCTTGCCCTGACCTACATAGTCAAAAAGAATCTTGTTGCACATTTTTGTTTTGTATCTGGAGGTCTCGGAGGAGCTAAATCCCCTTCTTGGCGGGGCAGGATGCGTTGTTAAACAGCGCCGGGGCCTCCAGGAAAACCATGGAGACGCGGGGACAATGAGGCCTCTATGGGCCCCGCTTGGCCGCGGGACGGGCCCGGCCTCTCCCGGCTCCGGTGGTGGGCGCCGGGACGCGCCGAGCGGGCGATGAAGACGTCCACGCGCTTGGCAGCCTGTCCCCAAATAGAGTGGTCACAGCAGCGCTCCAAGACGGGATCTTTGGGAGGGGGGAAAGGCAGGAGCTCTTAATTAACCTGCTGTGGATGGTGCAGAGGTGGAGGCGGCATCCAGGGAATCCTGGGCCGTGCCCCTGAGGGTGGGTGGAGGAGCCAAGTCCTCGTTGAGGTGAGGAGATCCACGTGTGGGGAAGGCATGGCAGCTCCTGGTTTTTAAGGAAAATAAGGGTGGGAATGGTGTGGGAAGAGGGCATTTGGGGAACTTGGAGTGGAGAAGCCAAGTCCTCGTTGAGGTGAAGGAGGTCCCTGTGTGGGGAGAGCATGGCAGCTCCTGGTTTTTAAGGAAAATAAGGGTGGGAATGGTGTGGGAAGAGGGCATTCAGGCAGTCTGGGCTGTTGTTTGCCCATCCCTCACCTGGCTGGGAGAACTGGGGTCGTTTGCGGAGCTGAAGGGCTGCAGGTGGGAATTTTGGCGGTCTGGGGCAGGGACTGTCACGGGTGGCTGAGTTAATCCCTTTCCTTCCCCCGCTGCCAAGGCCTGGTGGTTTCTCTTACCAGCCTCTGGAAAGCACCTGGGACTCCCAGGCTCCGGGAGCTGCGCTCACCCAAAATAACCCCCGGAGCTCCTGCGCAGGTCCCGCAGCTCCTCGGGGAGCTCTGGGCACTGGAGACGCTTCCAAAGCACTTGGAGGGTGTTGGGAGGGACCGAGGGTGATGAGGAATCCATGGGGAATGGTTAGAACGACGCTGGGGGTGATCTGGGGACAGAAGAAGTTTGTGGGGACTTTGACCCCAAAGGTTTCCTCCTGCCATGGCTGAAAGCATCCAGGGCACTGGGGTTGTTTGTCCCCAACGTCCTCGAGGTGTCTCAGACCTCAAACCCCCAGAAATAGGGATCACAGAGCAGGAATGCTCAATGGCTAAATTAATACAGCCCTGCATTAACTACTGCTAAATATTCCTAAATTAATAATGATATACCATCAAGTTAATGATTAAATGTTAACAGAGTAATATTAAACAAATTAATAAAGCCTGCATTTCTTTTTTTATGGGTACCTCCACCTGCCCAGGACCTCTGCCAGCTTCCAGGGAAACACCTGCTCCCTTTTCCAGCTTTTTCAGATCCCGTTTGTTTTTTCTTTCCAGCTCTTGGATCTGTTCATCCAGTGGGATTGGTCGACGTATTTGGCCGACTATGGACAACCCACGTGCAAGTACCTTCGTGTGAACCCCACCACAGCCCTCATCCTGCTGGAAAAGTGAGTGTGGCTCCCGAATCCCGGGATAATTTTCACTCCCATCTTGCTTTAGGAGCTCATTCCATCCTTGTGAGCAAAGATCTCCCCCCTGGGTGGACAGGGGAGCTCAAATAGAGAAATCCCATTTTATCCCAGTGACCTGAGTCCCGGATTATCCAAATTCAGTGGCTTGGCTGCGGGTCCGTCTTTTTATTGGCTCTGAAGCAGAGTTTTCCTTGTCCTACCAGAAAATTTCACTGTAAAGATGAACCTCCAGCTCCAAAATCCTGTAAAATGTGCTGGGCTGCAGGCAGGAGTGGCTATCCCGAATTTTTCAGTGTTTGGGAGGCATTTGGGCAATGCCATGAACAACTTCTGGTGGTGGAATTGGGCCACGTTGTTGTAGGTTCCCTTGCGCCTGAGAATATTCTGTTTTATTCCATTCCGTTTCTATGTTTCTTTTTATTTCTACATTTCTATTTCTGTTTCTATATTTTTTATTTTATTTATTTCTGTATTTCTGCTTATTTCTGTTTTCATTTATTTCTATTTCTGTATTTTTATTTCTATTTATTTCTGTATTCCTATTTTCTATTTCTATTTCGATATATTTCTATATTAGTATTTTTATTCCTATTTATTTCTATATTTCTCTTTATTTCTATTTCTACATTTCTATTTCTATTTATTTCCATTCGTTTCTATTTCTATTTATTTCTATTCCTGCATTTTCGTTTCTATCTCTTTCTGTTCCTGTTTTCTGTCCCTGTTTCCTCCTCCTCCCTGCCGCAGGACGCACGCAGAGCCCCAGGCCCCGAACCCCTGGGCTGGGGAGGTGCCCCGGGGTGCCCTGAGCAAGGCCGAGCTCCCCGCCGGGGCTGAATCCCTCCTTTGAGGGCCGTAGTTCATATGCTCTGCACAGCTCCATCCCAAATCCTGGAGCCGTGCCGGGAACAGCGCCCGGACGCGCTGGACGAGCGCCGCGGGGCTCTGCGGGGCTCCGGGGTCCCTCCCGGGGGTTGTGCCAGTCCTGCAGGCCGGCAGCGAGGAGGGAACGCTCCGGGATTTGCTGCGGGGCCGAGGAAAAGTGGGATTTGCTTTGCCTGCCAGCCCTGCGGCGCGCGGGAGGGAAGCGCCGCCCGGCCTGCCCCTGGTGGGTCTCCCAGATGATCTCCCCTGGTAGAGCTCCAAGCTGGCTTGGGAAGGACCCACTCTGCTCCTGCCCCTGCGCTCCCAGCAGACCTCCCAGGTCGTTTGCCGGCTGGTGGGACAGGGAATGACCAAAAAAAATGGGAATTTATCGTTTCCCAAGCGGCTCCTGCGGTGCTGAGTCCTGCATGGAGGAGCGGGCAGGAAGGAATCCTCATGGGATCATGGAGTGGTTGGGGTGGGAAGGGACCTCAAAGCCCATCCAGTTCCATGGGCGGGGACACCTTGCACGGTCCCAGGGTGCTCCAAGCCCCAGTGTCCAGCCTGGCCTTGGACACTACCGGGGATCCAGGGGCCTTGCATGTTCCTCTGGAAGTGTGGCCCCAACTCTAAAATCGTCACCTCCTCCTCAAGGAGGCAGAAGGACACCCCAAACCCAACTCAAACTGCTCCTCATGGTCTGATTCCATGGTTAATCCAACCAAACCCAGCTGCACCCTGGGAAGTGTCCAAGGCCAGGTTGGATGGGGCTTGGAGCAACCTGGGATAGTGGGAGGTGCCCATGGCAGGGGGTGGCACTGGGTGGGCTTTAAAGGTCCCTTCCAACCCGAGTTGTTCTCTGGATCTCTGGTTCTGTGAGCGACCTTGGGGTGTTGGGGAGCTTTGGGGTTGCCTCTGTGGTGCAGAGAGGACCAGGGGGTCACCTGGTGTCATCCGTGGTCCGGGGAACGTCCGGCTCCTGTCCAGCAGAGGAACAGGACGGATGTCACAGCAGCTCGGGACATCCAGAGGGCACCAGTGAGGGACATGGGGACTAAACTGGGTGTAAAGCAGTTTTACACCTTGCGGCGTTATTTTTATTCTGGGGTTTTATGGGTTGTGTTATCCCTGGGTTAATCATAGCCATGGGTCATGCTGGATGTGGAAATGCTGGGGGATGGTTGGATTTGGTGACCTTGGAGGGCGTTTCCAGCTGGAATAGTTCCATGATCCACAGTGAATTCATGACCCAGCATCCAAGATGTGAAAGCGAGAGGTTTATTCAGAGCTATCAGGAAAATTATAAAGAAAAAAAATCAAAGCTCGTCAAAAATCTGGGATCTTGGCTGTGCAGCAGCTGGAAGAGGCAGGGAATTGGGGCAGGCACTGAGCTGGGATCCGTGGGAGAGCAAGAGAGCAGCTCCACGCTCAGTGGTGGAGTTAAAACGCCACCAAACCCCATCCTGCCTCCTTTCATAAAGTCATAAAATCATGGAATGGTTTGGGTTGGAAGGAACCATAAGGATCATCCCATTCCCAATCCATCCATGGGCAGGGACACCTCCCCCTATCCCAGGCTGCTCCAAGCCCCAATGTCCAACCTGGCCTTGGACACTGCCAGGGATCCAGGGGCAGCCACAGCTTCTCTGGGAATTCCCTCCAGGCAGGAATTCCTTCCCAGTATCCCACCTATCCCTGCCCTCTGGCAGTGGGAAGCCATTCCCTGTGTCCTGTCCCTCCAAGCCCATGTGAGTAGGAATCTGCAGGCCAATCTCCACGGATTTCCGGAGGCAATCCCAGGGCTGGCGCTGGCGTGTCCCACATCCCCGTGGCTCCATCCGCGCGCTCCGGAGGCTCTGCCCCCATCCCGCTCGGTCTCCAGCCCCTTGGAGGGGTCTCTGTCCACCCACCACGAGCTCTCCCGGGGCTCCCCGCTCCGGGCACATCCGCTGCCTCCAGCGCTCCTATCCCGCCGGGAATTCCGCCGGGCCGGTTCAGTCTGTAACCTGTTCTCCTCCTTATCTCTCTCCCTTATCACCCCTCTCTCCCAGGATATCCCGGGTGTAAGTATGTGCTCGCTCGGGCTCTCACCCTCACCTCGATTGTCTGCTTTCAATGGAGCCCGAGACGCTGGAAATGCAAAGTGCCTCCGGAGCGGGGCCCTGCGGAACCCGATCCTCCCAAATGCACTAATTAGAGCTAAAAGAGGAGCTTTTACCCCGCTGCTTTTTTCCCCTCCCGGATTAATTGAAACAAAGCTCGGCTCTCTCCGAGGTGGTGTTTGTTGACAGGGGTGGGGACAGTGCCGAGCTCGCCTTTCCCTTCCTTTCACTCCTAATCCTGGGACCGGCTTCCAAGCCCTCGGTTATCCCGAGGCTCTGCTCGGAGAAATGAAACCGGGGAGCTGCACAGCCCAACCCGAATCCTGCAGGATTTTGTGTCCTGTATCTCGATTAATTAATAATAGTTAATAGCTCGGTGCTTGCAACTTCACGTGGTGTCTGAAGATCTCAGCAGCTCCCAGATGCTCCCAGACTTTACCTCTGTGGGTTTGTTATGGGTGCTCCGAGTTATCCCAAGGCTCTTCTCAGGGAAAAAAACCCATGGATCTGCACAGCCCAACCCAAATCCCGCAGGATTTTGTGTCCTGTATCTTGATTAACTAATAATGTTTAATATAGCAGTGATTCCATCTTCACGTGATGTCTGGTGATCCCAGCAGCTCCCATCCTTCCCAGATTTCCCAGATCCACCTCTCTGGGTTTGTTAATGGTGCTCCCAGTTATCCCTAGGCTCCGCTCGGAGAAATAAAACTGGGAATCTGCACAGACCAACCCAAATCCTGCAGGATTTTGAGTCCTGTAGACAACTTAATTAATGAATAATAATTAACAGCTGAGTGCTTGCACCTCCAGGCTGTGTCTGGAGATCCCAGCAGCTCCCAGATGCTCCCAGATTTACCAGATCCACCTCTCTGGGTTTGTTGTGGGATCAGGGCTCCAGCTGCAATCCCTTTCCAACCTGATCCGGAGGTTTATCCATCCAGCTCCTTCCCAGTCACCCAAACACATCCCAAGGTTTTCCTGCACGGAATGTGCGCTGCTCCCGAAGCATTCCATGGACCCCAGCAGGTCCCACGGGATGGGAGATGGAAAACCTCGGAGGGCAGGGCATGTTCTGCTCTAAATTCCCAGTGGGCGGAAGGGCTGGAGAGGGACAGGAAGAGCTTTCCAAAGGTACAGGGTGACTTCCAGCACCTCTGATGTCCCTCTGGAACCTGGGAGAGCTCCCAGCTCTCCTGGGAAGGGGCTTGGAGACCTCCTGGAGCTGTTTGGAGCTCTGGAGGTGGCCCAGGGGGGGATCATTGTCCCAAAATCCACAACAGCAGGACCTGGGAGACTCCAAACTCCGCTTCCCGTTGGCACAATCACTCCCTGGTTCTCCTGGAGGAGCAGCTGCCAACCTCCTCTGGCTAAAACACAGGGAAAACCAAAAAAAACCCCGATTTTGATGACTGGAAGTGCTCCAAGCTCTCCCATTCCTGTTGGGAGAGTGGCTCCGTGGTGATCCCGAGTCTCTGGGTGCTGGTAACCCCAGTAAATTCCCCTTTGGGATGAAGTTGTTATCCCGGATTCCAGCTCCAAGCTGGGTGTTTTTAGAACATTTCAGATTCCCCGTGGCTCCTTCTGGGAGGGTTGGAGCCTGGAAAACCTTGGATGTTTTTTTTTTTTGTGTTCCGTGAGTTTGGAGAGGTTTGGGTTGTGCTCAGCTGACTCCAGAGCCTCGGGGTGATCCAGTGCCAGCTTCCCAGGGATTATCAGCTCAGCAGGCCCGTCACTCCAGCACTTTGTTAGGTCCCCAAAGCCAAAAACTGGGATTATGGGATGTATCCAAAGCCCTCAACCCCTGCCAGATCTGATTTACCCTGAAAGTAATTTACAAATTGGGATAATTTGGAAGAGCTGAGCCCCCAGCAGGTCAGATTTTGGGAGGTTGTGCCTTCAGGAACTGCAGGATCCTGGTGGGATTTTTTTTTTCCCCTCCCAGCACCCTTGGAGCATGTCCCAAGCTCTCTTCCCCCCAAAATATGGATCTGAGAATGCAGGAGTGCATGAACCACCCCCCTCCAGCCTCGCATGTGGGGTCCCATCCCACCTCCCGCTCTGCTGGGCTCTGGATTTATGGAGACCTCCTGGAGACGCCGTGCTCCTTCCAAACAGCTGGATTCCTTCCTGGAATAGAAATTATTCCGTGTTGTATTTAATATAAATTACATATATTTAATGTAATTTATATATTGTATTCATTGGGAAAAAACTGGATGGCGGACGGTGCCCTGCCCACGGCAGGGGGTGGAAATGGATGGGATTTAAGGTCCCTTCCAACCCAAACATTCCAAGATTCCCTGGAATATTTTATAATGTTTTTAAATTCACAACTCCAGACCTTCCCGGCCTCCCCCAAAGCTGCGTCTTGTGCATGCAAGGCACCATTTTCAATAAAACCCCTTAATTCCATGGATTCCATGCTAATTTTTAAGTTTCCTCCTCAAATTCCATCACCACTGCAGAAGGTGACGTGGGGACGGAGAAATCCCTGTTTGGAATGGGGAGGATTTAGGGTTTCCTGTGTTTGGGAATTAGGGAAAGGCCCCAAAGTGGCGTTGATTTGGATTGGAGTGGCTTAAAGCCTGAAAAATGCCTGAAAAATCCCCCAAAAATCGGTGAAGAGCGATGAAATTCCGTGTCCTCCTATTGGACCACTGGACATTCCCCATCCCTGTTCCGTAACCTGTTTGTGCTCCGTGCAGGATGCGGGACACCAGCAGGAAAAACAACGTTTTCAACCAGTTCCAGAAAAAAGAGTGGGAATTAGGGAGAGACCCCAAATTTGATTGGAATTTGCTGGGTTTAAAGCCTGAAAAATGCCCGAAAAATTGGTGTAGAGCCATGAAATTCCATGTCCTCCTCCCTGAGCGCGGGACATTCCCAATCCCTGTTCCATAACCTGTTTGTGCTCCGTGCAGGATGCGGGACACCAGCAGGAAAAACAACGTTTTCGCCCAATTCCGGAAGAACGAGCGGGACAAGCAGAAGTTGATCGACACGGTGGCCAAGCAGCTGCGCGGCCTCATCAACAGCCACCACTCCTGAGGGACTCGGGATCTCCTTCCCGCAGCCCGGACTTCGGGAATCTCGTTCCGAGAGAAGATTTGTATTTTTTTATTCACCCGGAAAGTCTCCGCGGAGCCTCCCCCCGCTGACGGCAGAACGCTCCCGGTGGAAGGGACCCGGGAAGAGAGGTGGTGGCAGGAGTCTCCTGGATAAACTCCTATTTTCAGGGGTTTAGAGAGTGATGGGAATTCTTGGAGCCTGGGAGAGAAGTTCACACCCAAACTGGGGTTTTTTGGTCAAAGCCAAATTGAAGGGATCATCCTGCCTTCCTTTTGTTAATTTATTCCCTTGGAAAACAAAAAAATCTGGGAAGAGGCGTGGGTTTGGGTTATTCTCATGGGCAGAGGGAAGGGGGTCACCCTCAGTGTGGATTTTGGTAGGAAAAAGGGATTTCCCAGGTATTTTTTTTTCTCCTCTTTTCCCCCTCTGTGGGCTGATTTCCAAGTTAGGCTGCAAATCCCTGGAATCGTGACCCTTTCCCGCGTGTCTGTAACCACCCCTGAGCTGCACTCCGGGACCTGCCGGGGGTGTGGGACCATGGAGAAGGGTTTGGAGCTGCCTCCTGGATGAGCTTTGGGAAGGGAGAGCCGAAGGATAATCTGGGAATGTGTCCTGTGGCACCGCTCCGGGGCTGGGATGCTGCTGCACGCATCCATGGACGGGGAGCGGGCGGGGACGGACGCTCCACAGGGATGGGGGGAAGGCGCGCTGGGATCTCCCGGCGTCCAGGAGGGGTTTTTCCCTCTCTTTTCCACGCTGGTGTCCCATCTTCCTTCTCCTCCTGATGGTTCCATGGGGAAAACCTCCCTCGGTCATCCTGGTTGGAGCTGGGCCGGTGGGAATCTCCTGGAGGCAGTGGGAGATTCCCCGTGGAGCAGCGCTGCTCCAAAGCGCCTGTGGATAAAATTCCCGCTGTCCTGAAGGTGCTCGGAGCTCCCCTGCTCAAACCAGGCAGTTTTGGGCAGGAGGGAAACGCCACCGCCGGGATTTAATCCCAGGATTCAGGTTCCAGAGGGGGATTTTCGCCCTCCTCATCCCATTAACCCGTTTGGCTCTAATTCCTGGCATTATCCAGCCACGTTCCCAAACCCTTGAAGGGAATTCAGATCTCCCTGGTGGTTGTTGCAGCCCTGGAAGTGCTGCTCCCGTGCCCATTCCCGACCCTCTGGATGCACCAAGGGAATGAGGTTTTTACCCTCCTTGTTCTCAGTGATATTCCGTGGCTGGTTTTCATTTGGAGAAGCTTCGTGCGGCTCCATCCCAAAATTAAACAGGAACACGGTCAGGAATGACCCCCTGGAGCGCTTGGCCTGTGCCGGCCGTCTCCAGCTGCAGGGACCAAGGGATTATTTTCATTAATAAGAGGGAAAATTTATAATTCCTTGGTTTTGGAGGGGGATCTGAGGTGAATTCCTTGTGAACTCCTCTTTGGGGGATGTGGCAGAGGAACGAAGGGAAAAGCAGCAGGTGAAGGAAAGTTGGAGTCAGTGTAGCCAGAAAGGAATCAGCTTCGGAGACACCTCTGGAAAGGATCCAGAGGGACAAGGGATGGGAATTCTGGGTGTGGGATGGAGAAGGAGCAGAAACCCTGGGATGGAGGGAAGGGATTTTGTGCTGCCATCCTGAAATTCCATTTTTCCCTCCGGTATTTCACTCCATGAGGTATTCCCAATAAAATCCTCAGCCTGGCTGAGGCATGGCCTCGTTTCAGATGCTCCAGGCAGCTCCCACCCTTCCCAGATCCACGTCTGGGTTCCCCTTCCCACCTCCCTGAGCTGTAATCCCAAGAGCAGTGACCTGGGATGGGTTTCCTTGCTCCTTCAGGCTCTTCTTGGAGAAGCCAGAGTTGGGATCCTCCAAACCGGCTCCCGGCGCTCGGGATTTGCCGCTGGGAAAGTCAAATCCGGCCAAGAGAGAGATTCAGGGAGTTCCTGATCTCAGGAGGTCAAGAGCCGGAACCGCAAGTCAGAGCCCGGGATGAAAAATGGGATTTTGGGACTCTGGTCCCAATTAACTTTTTGTTCTGAGAGATGCGGCTCCATCTCTTCCAAATAAAATTAATCTTTTAAACAGATTGCCCAAAAAGCCCCTGGAAGACATCCCAAATCCCCTCTCAGTCTCTTCCTAATGATGGGTGTCCTCCGACACGGATGGAATTGCTTAGGAGGGAAAAGTTGCCGCTGGGAATTTAAAAGGGGGGGTGGGAAACAGGGGCAGGACCCGAATCCAAGATTTCCAACTCCCCGAAATAAATAACGCTGCTCTGACACCTCGCTCCACATCCACTGAGCATTCCTAAGTGGGTTTTATTTTTTAAGAAAAGAAGAAAATTGGATTATCCCGTAATTTTTCCCGGATCCAGCAAATATTTTCCAGCCCCAGTGGGGAAGAAAAAAACCACATTAACACCAAAAAAGGGCAAATTTAGCTTCCCAAGAAGCTTCTTTCCTTCTCCACCATCTTCAGGCATTCCAGGAGTTGGGAATAATCCTGTATGAGGTGTCCAGAGTGGGAATGTGCAGCACAACCCATCCATAGGGTGTTCTCCCTGAGCCACCAGCACCTGGGAGGTGGGAAAGGAGGTGTTTTCCTGGGATTTTTGGGGTATTCCTGGGGAGTTGGAGTCAGACACTCCAGTCATTTTTGCACTTTGTTCCAGATCCAATCCCAGCTCCCGCTTGGATGGGGGCAGGAGGAGTTCGGATGATGCTGGTTTGGGGTTGTTTTCTCCTGAACTGGGGAAGGTGGAATTTTGGGCAGGAGCTGTGGGAAGGGTCGTGTTGGCCCCAAATTCCTTGGAAGGTGCTGGGATGCGAGGCTGGGATGGAGCCAGGGCCACCGCTGCTGTCACATCCCCCATGCTGAAGTTTTGGGATCAAATTCCAAGCAGAATCCAAATCCCAGGCAGAGATTCCTCACCCTTGGGTGTTTCCTGCCCCCGTTGGGTTTTTCCCGTTGGTTCTGGATTGGGTTTGGTGCTTTTTTGGACCATGGAAGGGATTTGGAGCATCCGAACACCATCCCACGCTCCGGTTGGATTTGTGTCCCATCCCTGGGTGCCACAGGGATTTTGGGATGTCTATCCCATTTTTCCTACAGATCTGTGGGGCCTGGCGACCCCTCGTTTTCCCCCAGTGTTTATCCCACTGCTGGCAGCTCCCAGGCAACACAACTCCCATAAATCCCATTGCCAGTGATCCAGGATGGTCCCAGCTTCGCTGTCCGCTGGGAACGCTGTGGATCGGAGGGAAGCAATCCGAACACACCGGGACTGGCCGGGATTCACCCCAAAAATGCCGGGATGGGGGAGGGAGCTCAGGGGGGGGCTTTGCTTCACCCCAAAGCTGCTGCTGCAATCTCCAGCCCCTCTCTTGCCCCCGGGGTTGGATTTGGGAAGCTTTTCCTGGAGCCGGGATCCATCCCCACCTGCAGCTGCCCAAAAATTCCATGGGTAGCTCATCCTGGAATCCTGACTGTGCCCAGCTGCTCCCCACCTTGGCTCATCCCTCGGATTTTGTTCTGCCAGGAAAACGCCCCACACTCCCATCCCACATCCCGTCCCACCCCTCCCTGTCCACCAGTTGCCTTTTCCCATTTATTTGGGGGCGGAAGGACCAGATTTTGGGAACTGAGGTGGTGAAAACAGCTTTTTTTGCACAAGTCGTTGCACAATAAGGGGAAAATTTAGCAATTAGGTTTAACGTTAAAGGGAATTTTTTTGTTTTTTTTTTTTTTTTTTTTCCTTAAAACTCACTGGCAGAGCTACTGATTCCAAGAGGAAAAAGAGCTGGAATGGCTGGAGAAAGAACTGACTGCATGGTTTACAGGTTCTGTTCTGTTAGAAGTTAGCATGTTGGACATTTATCCTGGTGTAATTCCAATTAAACAAATACAGCATTTAACTGTTTGATCCACGCTTCCTGTGGCTCTGTGGAATCCCTGCAGAAAACCCTGACCCCTAAATCCCATCAGTGATAAAATTCAACATCTCCTTTGGACACCGGGCTGCTGGAACACCCGGATTTATGAGGGATCCAAGGGGAAGGAGATCCCTGGGTGGGCATTGGATCCCACCCTCCCTCATTGCCCTGAGCCAAGTTTTGACCAAATTTGGGGGGTTTTAATTGGTTTCTATCAAAAGATTCCTCCCTGTGAGGGTGGGGAGGGGCTGGGCTGGAATTCCCAGAGCAGCTGTGGCTGCCCCTGGATCCCTGGCAGTGTCCAAGGCCAGGCTGGACATTGGGGCTGGGATCCAGCTGGGACACTGGGAGGTGTCCCTGCCATGGAACAGGATGGGCTTTAAGGTCCCTTCCAACCCAAACCATTCCAGGATCCTGGAGATGCTGGGAACACCGGAATGGGGGGAATTTGGGGATCCTGCCCCCCTGGGAGGGGTGATGGGGAGGTTTCCTGATGTGGGGTTTGTGTAGGATGAAGGATTTAGGGAATATCCATGGGCTGGGATAGCAAAGATTCCTGGGTGGTTTGTTCTCCATGAATTCCTCCAAATACCTTTTCTTAGCTGTTTATCCCTGTTGGTTTCTGGCAGATCCTGGGCCAGGGATTCCCAGGGGTTCGTTTGGAGCAGTGGGAAGGAAAGCGTTCCCTGGAGTTGTTGGTGTCTCCCCCTCTCCACAAGAGAGGGAAAGAGGAGGGTGGGAACCCCCTGGATTTAACCAGGATATTCCTGAGCGTTCCCTGGTAATGGCCACCATGGACTGAAAGGAAAACTCCATCTCCTCCCACAGCAGGTCCAGGGAGGACCCAAAAATCCAGGAAACCCCCCAGTGCCTGGGGTAAGGACATTTGTGTTACCCCTGTCCCCTTTTCCTGGTGGATTTTGGGATCTGGGCCATGCCAGGAACAACCTGGATGCTCCAGGTGCTCTCCAGGTGGGAGATGGAGATGTCCTGCAGTGGGGGTGGGACACGATCCGGCACCATGGGACCCCAGTGGGAGATGGTGGGAAGGGATCCCGGATAATCCTGGATCAGTGTATCTCAGACCTTCCTGGATCAGTGGATCCTGGATCATCCTGGGTCAGTGGATCTCAGACCCTCCTCGATCAATCTTGGATCATCCTGGATCGGTGGATCCTGGATCATCCTGGATCAGTGGATCTCAGACCCACCCGGATCAGTGGATCTCGGATCACGCTGGATCAGGGGTCAGGGAGTGCAGCACGGCTGGGTTTTGGGGCAGGGATTTGGGGTGCTGCCGTGGCACCGGTGTCACCCTCGGTGTGGCCAGGCCCTAAATCAGTGCCCAGAGCGCGGCCAAACCTCCCCAGGGCCCTGAGGCTCCCCAGGGTCCCTCGTCCGGCTCGGCCACCAGCGCTGTCACCCCTCGTGTCCTCGGGACACCCCAGCACTGGGCCGTCCTTCCAGCCCCGGGATGCGTTACCAGCCCAGTTTTCATCAACTCACGGAATCAGGGAATATCCTGGCTGGAAGGGACCCACAGGGATCCCCCAGCCCAGCTGCTGGCCCTGCCCAGGACACTCCAACCACCCCACAAGCCACCCCGGGCAGGGAGGTTTTCCTTTCCTCCTGATTTTCCCTGAGCCAGGTGAGACAAACGTTTTCCAGCAGCTGCTCCCAGAGTTCTCTTCCTGCTGTCTCTGTCCCTTCTTGCCCTCACCTCGGTTCACCTCCTCACCTCCTTCCTGGTGGGATCGGCTGGGGAGCGGAGCTGTCGGGTGAGTCTGACTCTGTGGGATTTGCCTCCTCCAGGGAGCCCCAGGAACGGGCCAGGAGAAGGTTTGGGAGCGGGAGATGCCTGTGGGGGCCCATTCCCGTCGTGTCCCATGGATGGGGCTGTCCTGGACTGAAACAGGGCAGGGATGGATGGGATCTTGGGAAGGAATTCCTGGCTGGGAGGGGGGGGAGGGGCTGGGCTGGAATTCCCAGAGCAGCTGTGGCTGCCCTTGGATCCCTGGCAGTGTCCAAGGCCAGGCTGGACATTGGGGCTTGGAGCAGCCTAGGACAGTGGGAAGTGTCCCTGCCCATGGATGGGGGTTGGAATGAGATGGACTTTAAATTCCCTTCCAAACCATTCCATAATTCCGCGATTTCTTCTGCCATGGCTCCAAAAACTCCTGCAATGAACTTCCCAGCCCCGAGGGCCAGGAAGGAGTGGGCAGGTGACCGCTGGAGCAGGACCACCGCAGCTCCCAGGAGAGAGGAGTTTGAGGGAAGGGTGGCAGCAGGAAGCTGATAAGACCCGCAGAGCCCAGGTGAAGGAGGCTGTGGGAGCAGATAAACCTGAGAAGGGAGAGGAGCAGATCAGAGATAGGGTGGCTTGTGATAAGGAAGGAGATAAGGCAGGGAGGCTGGATGGGCTCCAGGAGGATGCATGACGTGCAGGGTGAGAAATGCGGGCACGGGAGGTGGAGCAGCCGGATCTGGGGTGGGAAACTGGGTCACGGGAATGCCGGGAGAGGGCGAGGATGGTCCAGCCAGGTGGCACCAACATGAGGGTGCCAGGGGGAAAATCAGGATGGGACTGCTCGGGATGAGCAGGACTTGCCCCCTTCCCTCCCCGCCGTTTCCCGGTGCATCCCAGGTGGGCCGCATTCCCGCCGGAGAGCCCCTCCATCCCGCGCCCCACGTGGCTCCAGCCGCGCTAATTGCATTCCGCGGGGCACTAATTGCATGAGCGCTCCCCAGCGCCATGGATCAAAGGCGGGAGCCCATCCATATCTGCCCGGCCCTGGATCCGATTAGCCGGGAGAAGGCATCGATCACCGCCGCCCCTCCCTGACCCAGCGGGGCCCCGCGCAGGTACCGAGCCCGCGCTGGTGGCGGCCAAATGGGATTTGCTCCCGAAAGGTTCAGCAGTGACAAATGACGGCGGTGCCGCGGCCGCCGGGCGCTCGTTCATTCATCTCCCGGGACGGAGGCGCTGCCGCGGGATGCGGGGGCTGCCGGCGGGGACGATCGCTCACTGTCACCGGGACGTGTGAAGTGTTAAAGACCCCCCGGCGGGGCACGGGGCGCTCGTTTGTATTCATTACCCGCCGGCTGCAGATGTCGGCTCCGGCTCCGAGCCGCTCCCGGGGGCTCCGAGCCGCTCCTCTGCTCCCTTGCGGAGCTCGGGGGAGCGGTGGGAGCCTCCTTTCCCCTCCCCTGGTGCTCCCGGGCACTTGTTGCTGCCGCCGGAGGAGCTCCCGTCCGTCCTGCACCCACAGCCCGGAGAAGCCGTCCCGAGGGGCCAGGCAGCTGCTGGGAGGTCCTGGGGACACCTGGAGAGAGCCTGGGCTTCTCTTTTCCCTCTTTGGGCTCCGGCTGCGGCGGCCCCAGGGCTGTGCAGAGCTCGGGATGCTCCGTCTCCATCCCGTGCCCATCCCACCCCCACCATTTGCTCCTCTGGGATGCCCAAATCCCTGGCTGAGGGCAGCGTTTGGCTCCTCTCCTTCCCAAGTCCTCCCCAAATCCTCGGCTCTGATCTTTCCCTCTCTCTGACCTTTCCCTCGGCCCCACCAGGCTCTTCCAAGCCCAAGCCGTGGGTTTTCCAGGGCAGGGCCTGGCCTGGGCCTGGATCTCCAGGCCCGTTCCCGTTCCCGTTCCCGTCTGTCCGATGAAGGATGGGCAGCAGCCTCCAGGCTGTCCTGTTGGGACAGGTCTTCCCTCTTTTCCTGCCTCCGGCTCTTCCTCTTCTCCACAGGATCGTGGTTCACACCAGAAGGAACCCACAGAAAAAGGGAAAAGTGTTTTTTGGGTGAATATCCTTAATATTGCCCACTCTGAGGTATGGAGCCTCTGCCAAGGATTGGCTGCTCCTCCCTCAGCATTCCCAACCCCACATGAATCCGGGATTTTTCCTTTTTGGGGCTTTCTGAGTCAGTGGGGTTCACTTTATAGGGAGTGGCCATGGGAACCTCGGATTTATTATCGGGATTGGATTTTGGTGGGAATCAGACACCCCCCACGGGCTGGAAAGAGGGAAATCCTGTCTGAGGTTCCCCAGGATTGGGATGTGAGGGAACTTTATCCCGGTCTTTTCCTGCCCTCGGCTCCACTGGAATAGGGCACGGCAGAAAGTCGTGGGAAGAACCTGAGCAGCGGCTGACTCAGTGCCCCTGGAGTGGAACTGTGGCTGCTGGAGGTGGAAATTCCCAGCTGGAATTTCTTAGGTAGAAATTTCCTTGCTTCTGGCCCTGGCATTGCAGCCTGGGCTCTGAAACCCCTCTAGTGCCTCTTTCTGGGAACAGACTGGGATGTCTGGGATAAGTCTCCTTAAATCCATCTGTTCCGAGGGTGGGATGTAGGAAGAGGCCGGAAAAATGGGATTTTGGGGCAGAATGATCCAGGAGCTTTAGCCCCAGAGCTGAGCATTCCCTGGGTGTCCGTGATGCCCAACCCCGTCTCATTCCCTGCTCAGAGAGATCCTGCTCCAAGGAATCCTCCTTTCTATGGAAAGGCAATGGCTGGAGGGATGTAAAACTCCAACGGAGAATTCAATCCCTGGTGGGATTGGTTGGGAATGTTGTTGCTCCATGGGCCAAACCCTGGGGGCTGATGAGGCGATCCAAGTGTCCTGGCACCTGGAGTTCCGATCCCGTTGGATTCTCCGTGGCTCAGCTGATGGAGAAGGTTCACTCAGGGCGGGTGGTGGACGGAGGGATCTCAGCAGCATTCCCAGGTGTGTGGGCTGTGGGAAGCACAGGAATTCCCAGGTGGAAGGGTGGCTGCAGCCAGCCAGGGAAAATCCACCTTCGTTGTCTTCATGGAATGGTTTGAGTTGGAAAGGACCTCGAAGCCCATCTCACCCCAAACCCCTGCCAGGGACAGCTTCCACTATCCCGGGGTGCTCCAAGCCCCGTCCAACCTTTTCTTTCCAAGGGCCTGGACTCACCTCATCCATCTCCAGCATCCCTGGCAGTGTCCCAGGCCAGGCTGGACATTGGGGCTTGGAGCAGCCTGGGACAGTGGGAGGTGTCCCTGCCCGTGGAACTGGGGTGGAATGGGATGGGATTTAAGGTCCCTTCCATCCCAAACCATTCCAGGATTCCGTGGTTGATTGCTTGGGAAAACTCCGGAGAAGGGATGCGGATCCAGCTCATCCCTAAGGGAATGCTGGGCACACTCGGCTTTCCAGGTCATCTCCTGGACACTTTGGCACCAGAACTCCACCGTGGCCACCAACATGGGCAGCAAAGCCCCAGGAACAAACAATCCTGGGCACAATCCCGCCCATCCCAGACCCCGGGAGTGACGGACTCGCAGCTTTCCCGCCCAGCTCCGGTGTTCCCTGGATTCGGGAGAGGTTTGGGAGCTCTGTCTGCAGGAGGTCAGACCAGCCTGGGGCCTGTGGGGACAGGCAGGGGTCGATAGGATCTGGCTGGGGTCTGGCTCCCAGCTGCCGGAAGGAGGCTTGGGATGAGAAGACCTTTCAGGTCCTTTCCAACCCAAACCCGAATTCCGTGAGTCATGCTCCGCTGGTTTCGTTGGAAACCCATCCTGGGGTTGGACACGGAGCAGGGAATATGTCAGGACTGGCCTCGTGGGGTTACCAGGGAGAGATTTCCCCACCCCTGGCTTCAGCTGGAGACCAAAGCCTCGGGCCTGACCCCATTTCACACCTGCTCGGATAATTCCCAGCCTTGGGATGCTTTCCTGGGGATGGGCTGGAGCAAAAGCCCTGGGGCCGCGTCTATCCCAGCAAATTAAGCAGTTCCAGGGTTCAGACACCAATTATCCTCACGGTTTAATTAAATTATTAAATCATTGCCCAGGTGATTCTCGGGCACGGCACCAGACACTGGAGCATTCCCGAGGGGCAGGATGGATTTGGCTCCCTGTTTTCGTGGAGGTCATCCAGTGGGTGAAGGTTTGGCCTCGCCAGGTGTCCTCAGGGCTGGAGGATGATCCCAGACTCTTCCCTGATCCCAGACACCTCCATGATCCCGGTGCCATGGCCAACCAGGCCCAGCTTTCCCAAACTCCGCTCTTCCCAGCTTGGATCGTTTCCAAACGAGCAGCCCTGAATCCCTAAGGGAGAGTCACTAGTTCCAATTGCAAACATTCACATTAATCTGCGTTATTTTATTTTTAATTTCATCTTTTTTAATTTCCAGAAGGCTCCTTTTTGCTGATTAGGGAGGAGCTGGGATTGTCACTGGGGACGGCTCAATTCCTGGAGCAGGGACAGGGATAATCCCTCGTTTTTCCAGCTGATTTCCACCTGGGAAAGGAGGGCTTGGAGCAGCCTGGTCTAGGGGAAGGTGTCCCTGCCCGTGGGGTTGGAAGTGGATGCTTTGTGAGGTCCTTTCCAGCACAAACCATTCCATGAAAACGGATTCCTTCCCGAAACTGGGATCCCACACTGGAAAAATCTCCACCAGGATCGCATCCCGCTCCTCCCCTCCCAACACCTTCCCGCTTCCCTGGCACTTTTGATCCGCCCTGTCTGCCCGGGAGTGGGATGGGCGGGGAAGATTTGCATGCTGGAATTCCAACCAGGAAGTTCCCCGGTGCAGGAGGGGACGGATTCCCCCCTGGCTTTTGGGATGGTCAGGATTTTATTTGTTTTTCCGGGGGACAACCTTGGATGGTTCGCCCTTCCCAAAGCGCCGCTCGGAAGCTGGTGCATGAGGTGGGACATCCGTGACCCCGGAGTGACCCTGCCCTCATTCCCAGGTGGATAAGCCGATGACTAAGGCACATCCTGGCCTTCCTGAGACACACCCAGTTGCTTGGCTCCCTCCTAAATGTTATTTTCCAGCCTCTCTCTCCCCACCCTCTTGGGGAAACTGCTCCCGAGGAAAGCTGAGGGTGTTTGCTTGGGGGTGACGGGAGAAGGATGCTCAGGGAAACGCCAAAAATGATGGAAGAGGGAAGGCGTGAGCTGGGAATGCTCCAACCATCCCGTTTATTTGGTGCCGGTGATCCCAAATTTCAAGCTGCAGTGCTGGAAGGGCTGGAGCCAGTCTGGAATTGGGCTGCTGAGAGACCAGAGGGGCCTGGGAATGGTGGCCAGGGAAGGGAGATCCGAAGGTTTGCAGCTGTTAAGTTGAGGAAAACGTTTTCCAGCAGCCTCCAGATCCATCATGGGCTTCTGTAGGCAGGGAGCGGATGGAATGTTCTCCACGTTCACCAGGAATTGGCTGGGATTGGATCCAGAGAGGCTGGGATTGAGGAGGGTGGTGGGGATGGGGTGGGGCTGCAGCAACTCCAAGGTTGGAAAACCAACGGGAAGGGACTGGGCTGGAGCAGGTCCTGCCCAGAGACCCCTGCACAGGTCGGGAATGGGCTGGAAGCTCCTCCAAAGTCCATCCAAAGGCATCTGGATCCTGTTCAGCATGGGCAGGAGGCAGCTCGGATCCCCCAGTTTTGGGGTCAGGAGGTGGTGGGAGCTGCTGTCCCTTGGGAAGTCAGGATTCCATCTGGATTGTCGAAACAATCTGGGAACAAGTGGGTTTAAATGCCCCCTTTTGGGGTTTTCTGTCTTGTTGGATCCAACCCAGCTCTTCCCAAAAAACCCGTGGCTGGGAACAGTTTTTGAAGCAGCTCTCGTTCCCACCTCTACCCTCAGGTCTCTCCCAATGGGAATTTTTCCTTCCCAAAATCAGGAACTGGGCTGTTTTCTGCACCTCTCACGAACCCTGAGGCTCCCTGGCTGAGATTGGCCGTGAGGCCCTTCCAGTCTTATCTCAGTGATAGAAGTGAGGGTCCTTCTGTCCCCAGTGAGGGGTTCCAGCTGGACTCTGGCTGGGATTCAGCTCCCAGATTTTCCCACCTAAACCTGGAGGTGCCGTTCGGACACCTCAGTGACCTGGCAGCCCACCTGGCCTCCAGCTGTTGTTCCAGGAGGATGGAATTCTCCCAGAGGTGCCGAGTTCTTGTATTCATGGACAATCCTGGGATCTCTGAGGCTGGAAAAGCCCTCCAGGACCATTGAGCCCATCCTGTGCCCAGTCCAGTCCATGTCCAGTCGTTCCTTGGCCACCTCCAGGGATGGGGACTCCAAACCTCCCTGAGCACTTCCAAGGCCTGACCACCCTTTCCATGAGGAAATTCCTGCTGATGCCCTGACCCTCTCCAGCACAGTGCAGACAATGTCCTCCTGTGCTATCCCAGGTTCCCTGGGAGCAGAGCCGACCCCCAGGTGTGGGGACGCTGCTGGGGTGGCCACCATGGCCTGGGGCTGAAGGTCACTCGTGGCCAGGGAGCTGCTCCCAGCTCTTTGTGTGGTCAGCAAAGCAAATCCCTTGTTCAAACAGGCTCCTCCATGGGCAAACAGGGAAAGGGAAGGAACAGACTCATGGAGAGAGAGCTGAGCCGGGTG
>VZRO01000498.1:118489-128508 GCA_013397915.1 Daphoenositta chrysoptera
AGCCGGGTGGGAGGGTGGGGAGGGAGCGGGAGCGGAGCCTCCAGGGGGATGTGGTGGCCTTGGCCTTGCCGGGTCGGTGGCTGGGCTCGATGACCTGGGAGGCGTTTCCACCTCAACGGTTCCGTGATTCCATCACTCAGGGGTGGGGTGGGAGCTCTGTCCAGCCTTGTATCCCTGTCCGTCACCCACCCCTCCTTCCTCGTGTCCTGCACGGGCACGAAACTCGTTTTCATGAGTCCTGGACCTGCAGAATATCCCAAGTTGGAAAGGAATCCACAGGGATCCTCCATCCAACCCTGGCCCTGCACAGACCCCACCAGCCCCACCCTGTCCATCCCTGGCAGCGCTGTCCAAACGCTCCTGGAGCTCTGGCAGCCTCGGGGCTGTGCCCATTCCCTGGGGAGCCTGGGCAGTGCCCAGCACCCTCTGGGGAAGAACCTTTCCCTGATGTCCAACCTGACCCTCCCAGACCCAACCCCAGGCCGTGAAAAGTGTGTGGAGTCCTCGTGTGTTCTGCAGCTCCAATCACAAGGGCAGGGTGGGAGGAAAAGGAGGTTTTTTGTTTGTTCTTCCCCGTTTCTCAGATCCTGAGGTGGGACTTCAGGTACAAAAAGGCCTTTTTGCAGATTCGTGAAGGAGTTCGGGCATTTTCAGCCCTGGGGACCTGTGGTGAGTCTGGAGCAGAGCCCAAATCTGGCCAAGGACAGCTGGGCGAGACTTAACGATGTCACTTGGGTAATTAGACAAGAAAAGCTCCTCACCAGGCCCGCGGAGGGTTGGGAAGGGCAGAGCTGATGCGGTTGTTAATCCCATAAACCAGGGAAAATCCAGGCAATAACTCCTGTGGGAGCAGCCTGTAAAACGCTGGGAGAGCAGCACTGCTCCCAATCCATCACTTTTAGTGCCAGAATTCCCTGCTGGATGCATTTGCTCCTCTCCAGGGGGGATTTGCTGCTGGGGACGGGGCTGAGGGGTGAGGGGACGGCGCGGCAGAGGGGTCACCCCTGGCTCCCTGCTTTTGTCACCTCAGCTGGGGCCAGAGCCTGGAGTGTGGCTGAGGATCCCCAGATGAAATCAAGGGGGAAAAACATCGGAGAAAAATTATCCCAGAATTATGATAAGAAGAAGTAATACCAAATTCCCACATTCTGGGGAAGTTGGTGCTCCGAGGACTCCAAATCCTGCTTCCTCCTAATTGTGGGTGAGGGATTCATCTCACCCAGCTTTAGATCCCTGGAATCTCCCCAGAGCTGGAAGATCAGAGGGGACTCTCCCACCTGGGATTCTTCTGTGGGATTGCAGGTGGCCAAGTCAGGGTGAGGTGACTGAGGAGGCCTGGACAGGTGAAATGTCTGTGTCCAGCCAGGAGAAACGCTTGGGAGTCTTGGTGACTCCATTGAACATCCAGGCTCAGCCAGGGATTTTTCCAGTCTCCCTTTTCCCATCCCGGAAAAGCTCATCCCTCCTTATCTTATTTTACTGCCGTGGAACTGGGCTGTGCCAGGCCATGAGGCTCTTCCAGGAGATCCATCCCATCCCAAGGCGTGGTCACTTCCATGGGAGGACAGATCCTGCTTCTCTGAGCTCCTAATCCAAGGAGGAGATGCCTCAGCCTCCGAGAGTCCCAGGAAATCCCAAAGAGCCATCCTGGAGCAGATGCCTCGTTCATGGATCCCCACAGGTGGGATGGACCCCAGCCCCGGCAGCCGCGGGGTCCCAATGTCGCTTTTCCATTGGGATTCCTTAAAGACCTTGTCCCATTCCAGGTGATGTCACTTGGACGCCAAGAGAACTCTGACAGATGATGGAAGAATTTTCAGGAGCTGCCAACGGATTTCGGAAGGAATTTGGAACCCACTCCTGAGGTCTCTGGTCATTCCATGACCCCAGGATTATCTCCCAGGAATATCCTTCGTGGGAAAAGGTGGGACAGTGTCCAGGGAAGATGTGGGACATCCCTGAGGACAGCAGCACCTGGATCTGTCCCTCAGCATCCCAGCAAGGTTTGCAGGGGGCTTTGGAGGGGATTTGAGGGGACTTTCCCTGTGTCCATGGGAGGAAACCTTGGGAAGGGCAGGGAGGGGACAGTGCCTTTCCCAAAATTATCCCCCTTATCCAAAATGGGAGCTCTAAATAGGCAATACAAGTTGGAAATGTGGGGATTTGGGATGGGGGCTGAGCTTTGGGGCCAGAGCTTCTTTCATCCCTGTAAGATCCTTGAGCCACAGATCACGGAATCATGGAATGTTCTGGGCAGGAAGGGACCTCAGGGATCATCGAGTCCAACTCCAGGCCATGCCCAGGATCATTCCCAAGCCTCCCACTCCACCTTCTGCCTGTCTGACAGGGCTCCTCCTCTTTAACCTCCCTCCCTGATGGGATCTCCTGGCATTAATTTGCTTTTCCCTCATCTCTCCCCACTGCTCTCCCAGAGCTCTGCCGTGAAGGAGCAGAGAGAAGGGAAATCCCCCAAAAATCCCATTTCTCCCTGCGCCCAGGGCAGGTGCTGAGTGGGATCCCAGCCCTCGGCTCGGCTGTGTGGGCCGGGAATCCAGGGGAAAAGGAACAGTAGCTTTTTCTCTCCCCGGCGACGCCGACGTGGTGATCAGAGGAGCTGGCCGGAGTCCTAATGAAGATAAATGAGTATTCCCACTCCTCCAGCTCTTCCAGCTTTTATTGATGGGCTGCGGGGTGAAAGGCGAGGGCCGGAATGTTCATTTCAGCCGACGTCACGGGCCGCGGTGGAGGGGAAGGTGCAGGGAAAAGCGCCTGCTGCCGGGAAGTTCCTCGGCCGGGAGCACGCTCGGCTCCACAAGGCTCTCTCCATTCCTTCGCCATCCATCACTTCCCGGGATCCCTTTGTAAATGCAAATTGCACTTTGATAGGAACGATGCACTGAGCCCCATTCGTGCCGGGCAATGGGGAGGGTGATTTTAACGCCATCCTTCTTCAAATAAGGCACCGAGGAGCTTCTCCGGGGCTGTGTATCAAAAACCCATCGGAAACCGCGCTCCTCCCGTTCCCGGCCTCGGCAGGAGCCCGGGTATTCTTTATTTTGGGGCTTAGGATTCAGGGATGATTTTTATTCGGGGCTCGAGATTCTGGGATATTTTTTACTTGGGGCTTGGGATCCTTTTGAGTTGGGGTTGGGGATTTGTGGGGCAGCCAGAGGGTTTGGCCCCGTTGGTGAGAGCTCAGAGCTCACCCCCTTCGACCTGGTCCTGCGACAAGGGGTGATGGCTTTAAACGGGAATAGGGGAGATTTAGATGGGATTTGGGAAGGAATTCTTCCCTGTGAGGGTGGTGGGGGGGGGCTGGGCTGGAATTCCCAGAGCAGCTGTGGCTGCCCCTGGATCCCTGGGAGTGTCCAAGGCCAGGTTGGACATCGGAGCTTGGATCCACCTGGGACAGTGGGAGGTGTCCCATGGCAGGAGGTGGAATGGGATGATCCTTACAGTTCCTTCCCACCCAAACCATTCCAGGATCCTGTGGGAAGACTTCTCCCAGACTGGAATGCCTGGATCATGGGACGGTGGCATAACCTGCCTCCTCCCTGGTTTTCCATGTGGGGCAGCACCAGCTGGGATTTTCAGGGGCTGGAAAAAGGCATGAGGAGCATGGGCTCCTCATGCCCTGGAGCTGTTCCTTCCCGGGCTCTCCCAAGTGCTCCCAGCAGGAGGGAGCCGGTTCAGTCCCGCCGTGCCCATCTCCCATGGGATGGAGCGCTGGGATGTGCAGAGCAGCCCCTCAGATCCCCGGGATGTTCCTGCATCACCAAACGGGTTTTCCTCATGTCCCAGCCCCAGCTCTCCCTCCCAGGGTGAGCAGCAGCAGCTCCAGCACTGGAATCAGTTAAAGCTGCTGCAAAATTCCAGAAAAAGGAACATTTGAAGGCACTGAGATCCCCCTCCACACTCACACTTTGGGAGGTCAGAAAAAAAACCGGCTTTGAAGTGTTTAAAAACAAATCTGGGGCCTCGTTCATCTTCATTAATGAGATATTTAACCAGGCCCTTTTAATAACTTTTTGATGCCTGTGCCAAGTGAAAAAATAAAAAAAACAATTCCTGCTTAAAAGACCTTGAGTTTGGTCTCTTTGCTGATTAAAAGACCATTATGCTCCATGCCTTTTCCCACCTTAATCCCTAAATCTTTGCTTTTTTTTTCCAGGTACCATCATCATGTTCCCTCGGAGCAGCTCTTCCGCGGGCACCACCGGGATTTGTGCCAGCGAGATCAGGGAAAGGAGGTGACTTTCATTGTCTCTCCCAGGTTTTCCATGCAGGATTGAACCCCCTGGAGAAATCAATCCTGCTGGATCCCTCTTCCTACCTGTTTGGGGGTGAATTATTCCAGAGCTGGAGTGGGTTTTCTCCAAGAAGAACTGGAAATCAAAACCATCCGGGAGCATCAATCTGCAGCTCCTTCCTGAAGGACAGCTCCGAAGGTGTGGCCCTCCGGCACCTTCCCAGCGGAGCTGGAATATTTAGAGCCAGCCAGGAACATTTGAGCGAGCCCCAGCATGGCTCTTCTGAACTCCGGGGTGGGAACCACCGATTTTGGGGGTCCTTGACTCCCAAAATGAAGGATTTGGGGAGGGAGAAGTCCTTTAATAAATCAACTGTGGAGAACAAAGGGAGGGAACATGGAAAGCAGAGGGGACTTCCCTGTTTCTCGAGGAGCAGAAGGAGAGGGATGGGGAAGGCAGCGTCGTTAAAGTGAAATCCCGACTGGAATGACAAAAGGGAAAGAAATTAAAGCCAGATTCGTTCCCCTGGGCCGGAGGAAGGAGGATCCCGTTAGATTTGTTCCTCCTTTCTTGTTTCCTTCAAAGCCAGGAGATCAATTGCAGGCCTTAATGAGAACCGTCTCGTGCCAGAGGTGGACAATGGAGCGGGACAGGGACATCCCGGGGATTTTACGGCAGCTCGGAGCATTGGGATCCATCCCTGGAAGTGCCAGCCCATCGTCTCTGGCCTTTGTGAGTATCCCGGCGCTGAATCCAAGCGGGGAGCACTGGTGTCAGTTCCCATCCCTGATCCAGGAGGATGAGTGTCTGTGGGTCCATCCTTGGTCCCCCACCCACGCTGGGATCTGGAAATTCAGGATCAGGATCTGGTTTTCAATCCCCCCATCCCTGGGCAATTGTGCTTTGTGATTATGCTGGTGCTGAGTCCAAACGCGGAGCACCAGCGGCAATTCCCATCCTCGATCCCAGGGGATGAGTGTCCAAGGGTCCATCCCTGGTCCCACACCCATGTTTTGATCTGGAAATTTGGGATCAGAACCTGGTTTTAAAGCCAGGTGAGGGATTTAAACCCAGAAGAGATGGAGGGCCTATGTTGGCTTGAGTTGAGCATCCAAAGAGCGTCTGCTCCCATGGGCATTCCCTGCCTCCCTCAGGGGTCTCCAGGAATTCCGGTATGTTCTTTGGGACACTTGCCCAGCAAGGTTTCCCAAGGAGGAGCTCTCCTCTCTTTTCCTCTCCCCATTGTTGGATGCTCCTGGGACCCAAGTGCTGGAAGTCAAATCTTTATGGAATGACTGGAGACCTCAGGTTTGGGCTCCAAATCCCTCCAAAAGCCACCAGCAGCTCCGAAAATTCCAGTGTGCATCAGAGCAGATCTCTTGGCATCTAATGGATGCCCTCTGGAATGGGAGGGAGCCCAGGGGATGCCCAGCAGGTCCCCCCGAGGGCCTGCCCGTGGTCCCTCATCCGGATTTTCTTCATCCTCCATCTGTGTCCAACTGGGAGCCAAGTGGAGGAAGTTTTGGGACACTGATCTCATGTTCAGGGTGACCTCAGGTGCAGAGTTTAGATCAAAATCCAAGGAGCAATTCCTGGGGTGATCCTTGGAGGGAGAGGATTGGGAAACCTCTCTGGGAGAGTGTCTTGGCCTTCCTGGAGACCCTCAGGGAGATGGGAATGTCCTCAGGGAGATGGGAATGGCCTCCAGGAGACAGGAATGCCCTCAAGGACTCAGGAATGCCCTCAAGGAGTCGGGAATGGCCTTAAGGAGAGGGAAATGGCCTCAAGGGGATGGGAATGGCCTCAAGGAGACAGGAATGGCCTCAGGGAGATGGGAATAGCCTCAAGGGGATGGGAATGGCCTCAAGGAGACAGGAATGGCCTCAGGGAGATGGGAATAGCCTCAAGGGGATGGGAATGGCCTCAAGGAGATGGGAATGGCCTCAGGGAGATGGGAATAGCCTCAAGGGGATGGGAATGGCCTCAAGGAGACAGGAATGGCCTCAGGGAGATGGGAATAGCCTCAGGGAGATGGGAATGGCCTCCAGGAGACAGGAATGCCCTCAAGGACTCAGGAATGCCCTCAAGGAGTCGGGAATGGCCTCAGGGAGATGGGAATGGCCTCAGGGAGATGGGAATGGCCTCAAGGAAATGGGAATGGCCTCAGGAAGTGGACACTCAACTCACGCCAACATCAGCTCCCCATGTCCCACGCCACGGCAGGAAGGACACAACAGGGGGGATAAAATCCCTGATCATGCTGGGAATGATCCCCATCTCCCGCTCCACGGGCAGCAGCAGGAACTGGGATAAGCCGGACGCATCCCGGCGGGGCAGAGCCTCCCAAATCCGCCCGGAGCCGCCTCTTCCGAGGCCTCGGCGCCGGGCCCTGGGGATGAATCTGCTTTCAGAGCGAATTCTGTCACCCGATCGGCCTCGTCCCCGGACCTCTCACGGCAGGTGAGGGGGGAGGGCTCTGCTGATCACCCCGCGCTCCTAATGAATGCAAATGAGCTCCGGCCGAGGGCTTTCCTGCGAGGAGGAGCAGGTGCCTCCTCATTCCCAAATATTAACAACTTCCTGCCCGGATCCCGGATCCCAGAGCCCTGGAAATGGCTGGGCGAAGGATTCGTCTTGGGGTCTCCTCATCCGGGTTGTTTGAGGCTCGGTTGGGGATTTATTCGGGATGAGGTTGCTCAAAGGGGGCAACACCTCCCGGTTATCCCACACCAGCACCCCACTCATTCCTTAAAATCCTGATTTCCCTTCCCCTCCTCAGTCCTGCATATTCCATGCAGGAAAATGGGGTTTTACCTCCTAAAAAAACTCCTGATTTATCTTCCCATCACCAATCCAGGATATTCCGTGAAGGAAAATGGGGTTTGCCTTCTAGAAAAGTCCCACTTTCCCTTCCTGTCTTCAGTCCTGGATATTCCATGCAGGAAAATGGGGTTTTACCTCCTAAAAAAACTCCTGATTTATCTTCCCATCACCAATCCAGGATATCCCATGTGGGAATATGAGCTTTGCCTTGTAGAAATCCTGAAAACAGCTCAAACTAAATATGAATTTATTTCCCTGATTTTTAACTGGGAGCATGGATTGATTTGGATTTTAAGGCAGTTTTCCTAAAAAGAAGGGACGTTCCTGTGGGTTTTCCTAAAAGAAGAGAAGTTCCTGTGGGTTTTCCTAAAAAGAAGGGAAGTTTCAGTAATTTTTCCTTAAAGGAAAGGAAATTTCTGTGAATTTTCCTTAAAAGAAAAGAAGTTTCNAAAGAAGGGAAGTTTCAGTAATTTTTCCTTAAAGGAAAGGAAATTTCTGTGAATTTTCCTTAAAAGAAAAGAAGTTTCAGTAATTTTTCCTTAAAGGAAAACTGAACTCTGTGAGAGGAATGGGAAAACCTCCCCGGAACTCGGTGATCCTAAGGATGAGCTGGAGAAACCTTCCCCATGTGTTTCAGGACACGGAGGAATGCTTGGAGACAGTGTCACCCAGGGCTGATATCCTGATTTTTCCCATGGATTTCCATGGGGCCATTGGGTTTCCTTGGAACCACGAGGTCCCATGAGCAGCTTGGGAGATCCGGAGTGGTTCTGTTGGAAAGGGGATTTTGGGGAGGAACTTCCCAAATTGGTGCTTTCAGCTTCATTCCACATCCTTAAGGGAAGTGGAAAACTCCCCCAAACTTCCCAAAACTTCCCCAAACCAGGAAAAATTGGATCTGGAAAACTCTCTTTTCTTCCTCTTCCCCAATCCCTCCCTCCCTCACAAACTTCCCTCTCTTTTTCTGGGAATGGAGAAGAAAATCCCTTCTTGCTTTGATAAAAAACCCCACACATTCCACATGGAACAGGCTCCCATCCCTTCCCAATCCCGCTTTTCCGGGCCACCTCAGGGTGACATCCTTGGTCCGGGCCTCATCCCAGAGGTTTTTCCTTGTTTTAAAGGCTCCTTGGGCTGTGGGATGGAGGTGCTGGAGGCTGGGGGAGGGGGGGGTCCCTCATCTGGAGGGGGCTGGAAATTTGGGCTGTTTGAACCAAAAAAGGGGAATTTCAAAACGATCCCGAAGGGAAAAGGGGAATTTTGTGAGTCCTTGAGGAAAGAGCAGCCCCGGGCTGGTCTCCAAGGGCACCGAGCCCTTTGTTTTGGCAGCAAATCCCACCTGGAATTTCCTCTGGATGTGGTTGGCATTTGGGGCTTGGTTTGGTTCCTTCCTTCCCTTTTCTCCCCCCTTTTCCCTGTTTTCCCAGTAAGGAAAATTGTCGGGATTCAGGGATGGGAGCGGAGCCACGGGCAGGTGAAATGTGCTCGACTCCAGCCTGGAATCCCTGCTCCTCAAACACCCGTGGGCTCCACTTGGATTTAAAACCTCTTTTTCCAAGGATTTGGGATGAGTTGGGAAGAGGGGTGGGAGCAGAGAGGTGGAAGGGAGCAGGTGGGAATCTTCAGCACGGGGAGAAGGATGAAAATTCGGGATAACGGGATAAATCCCAGCCCCCTTCGCAGGGAGGAAATCCCGGCCTGGGAGAGAGAAAACATCGGGATATTCCTGTTCTGTGGGTCCTTGGAGTTGCCTTCTTATCCAGGTTTTATATTCAAATATTTGGGATACCGATAATGTTCTAACAACAACTCCAAAATCCCATTTTTATAAATATCCATGGATCCCTCGCTCCCTCCTTCCCTCCCAGCCCTGCATTCCCTGGCATTTTGTGTTGGGAATGACAGGAGAAACCTCCCCGGGGTTTCTTTTCCTTCCGGAGCGGGGGAAGATGATTCTCCTTGTGCCTTTGGAATTTTCTCCATGGCCCGGAGAAGAAAAGGGGCTGGAATCCTGCAAGGATGCACAAACCCCTCACATCCCACCCTTTTTTTTGGGAATTATCAGGAGAGCCAGGCCAGGGAAAAGCTGGATGGGGTTGGAAAAAGGGCTGAAATTTGGGAGGGTGGCTTTGCTGGTAGCAGAATTTATTAAAAATAAGGAAGTTTGTTTGGAAAACCAGGATAAATCCCAAGGAACGCTGGCGGGTTGGGATTTAAAGGAGATTTTTTTGGGGGGAGTGTCTGGCAGAGGAAGGGAGATAAAATAAATGATCTGAAAAAAAAAAAATTAAACTAAAAAAAGAGGATACTCGGGAAAAGGATCCCTTCTTCCTGAGGAGAATTCCAGACTGAGAGACCTTAAAGAAAAACTCTGGATACCTGGGATTGTGCACAGAAAATATTCCTAGTTCCAGCCCCTCCCATCTGACCCAGAAGTGAGGGGGAAATCCTGCAAAATTCTCCTGATTGGGAAAAAAAAAAAAAGGAACAGGAGCTCAAAACTTCCTCTGTGCAGCTCCCATGGGGATTTGGGATTTGGGATGCTCCGAGGGGCTTTTGGCCACTGCATTGTTGCCTTGGGATTGGGTTTGGAGAAGGGATTGGAGGATTTTGGGGAGGAGAGAGGCTGAGAGTGGCCACAAAACGCAGGAAAAGGGCTTGGGAATGGGGAGAAATTGGGGTGGGATAACCCCAAGGGAGTCCTGGCCCATCTTCCCGAGGGCCCATCCGGAGCTCGGGGTCGGAGCAGCCCCAGCCCGGCCACTTTGGGCTTTTTAAGAGATAAAAAACTGAGGTTGGGAGGTTTATTGGGGTTTTTTTGGGTTTTGTTGGGGTTTTGTTGGGATTTGTCAGGTTTTTGTTGGGTTTTGTTGGGGTTTTGTTTGGTTTTGTTGGGTTTTTGTTGGGTTTTTTTCTTCTACTGGCAGGTTTATGGAAAATTCTCTG
>VZRO01000499.1:0-83380 GCA_013397915.1 Daphoenositta chrysoptera
CTGCTGCTGGCAGAGGTTGGCAAGGTGAGAGCACACCTGAGCAGGTTCTGGCAGGCTGAGGGCGGGAAGCAGCACACGCTGTGCAGGAGAAGAGGCAAAGCACTGCACAGCTTACGGCTAAAATCCACAGGGAGCTCCTGAGTGCTCTGGCCCTGAGCACCAGGATGCCACTTGTCTCTCTTCCCGAATGCATTTGGGTGTCTCCTGGTAGACAACAATTGCCCTGTGTCTTTTGAACATGCTCTATTAACTGCCATCACATTTTATCACTCCTCTGGCAATATCCAGCAACACCTCTATAATTTATTGTCATTAGTTTTATTCACAGCCGTCACAGAGGTCACAGCATGGGGGGAGAAGAGAACTTCATCCATTTCGCCACTGAACGTGCTGCAATAATAGCTTTTCAAGCAGCTGATGGTTGAGGGATATGAAAAGATAATGAATAACGAGGAATAAAGGGACTGACCTTTTTCCAACAAGAGGCTCTTTCAGCATAGTGACACTTGGAATTTGGGTGAAACGAGCCCTGACTCTCCAGGCTGTGCTTTCTGACACCTCTGATGCAGACATCTCCCCCGGAGCCGCTCTGCTCAGCCTCCCTGTGCAGGCAGGGGAGCTTTTCTCTCAGAGGTGTGTGGTGAATTGTACCTTGCAATTGCCTGTTTCATTCTGGTGGGGCTGAGGAGAGCCTGGAGGGATTGTGCTGGATGGAGATACCTGCCTGTGGCCCGTGCTCGCTGTCCTGGTCACCTGCTCTTAGAGGCTCCTAAGCTCAGAGCTGCAGGTCCTGTCCCTGGGGAGGAACAACCCCAGCCCTGGGGAACGGCCATTTATTGCTGGGCTCCTACACATCCCCAGCTCTGGGGGGATCTCCTCAGACAAACAGCTTTCCCACCAACAGATTGGCTTTCATTCGAGCAGGATTTGGGCAGGGAGGTCCACTCAGTCAGATCTGCTCAGCCCAGGTGCCTGAGAGGAGTGGCCACTCCGGAGTCCCTTCAGGGACCCTCTCAGACCGGTGTGGTGGTGCCCAGCTGAGGTGACTGTGAGCCTGCTCCCAGCGCTCACAGCTGCCCAGCCTGACAGAAAACCCCCCTGTGAGAGCTCCTTTCCCTCCAGGAGGTTGGGTCTCCCCTCCTGACCCGGAGCCCCGCAGCCCAGAAGGAGCACACCCCGCTCGGCCCTTCCCTTGCTGGGGCAAAACATCTGCCCCAGTCCCAGGGCCCTGCTGGGGGAGGGCAAACGGGGTTTGGAGCCTGGAGGAGCTCAGCTCGGTGCAAGCTTGGAGATAGATTTGGAAGGCAGAAGTAATTAAAGCCATGGCTCTGAGTGGGAAATGGGCTGGGATGAAGCATGGCTTTATCCAGGGAGATTGTGGCAGGCTAATCCGATATCTCTCCCTGATAAGGTAATGGAGTTTTTAGACAAAGGGAACATGCTCGATACCATCTCTGGGGGCTGAGAGAGAGCATTCGATACGGTGCCACACGAGGGACTCATTAGCAATGCCGAGGAAAACGAGGATTACAGGAGAATTAAAAGGGGAGGGAGGAACCGAATACAGACAAGGCAGAAAAGATCTTGTGTTAAAGGGAAGAGTCAGGCTGGGAGGAGTTGCCAGAGCTCCTAAAGGCCAATACTGTTCAATATTTCTATAGAAAATCTCAATAAAAGTAGGTAACATGCTAATAACCCATGGCTGGGGAGCCATGTAAGGAAATACAGCCCACACCTGGCTCCTGGGGCAAATACCAGACAACCTTGAGGACCAGAGAAATCCGAACTGCAAGAAACATTCTGCAAAGCAAATGGCAGCAGAACCTGGTTGCAGAGGTGCCCTGGTGACCCAGGAGTCTCTCAGTGTCCAGGTCCTTCCTTGGGTCTCACCACCTGTGGCTGCTTTGGAGTTTGGAGTGATATTTAGTTTGGCTCATTGTTTCTCACCCCGGGGTTAAGCTTTGTGAACTCCACCATTCACGAGATTCTTTTTTCCCCTTAATGAGCTCCCTGTAGAAATTTTCAAATTTATCAGCAAGTTAATTAGTTTTGTAGATCAGGCTACCCTGCAGTTTTCATTTCCATGCAGCGAACATGGTAAAACTCCCACACTTTTATTCAGGATTGCCCAGCACAAGAGCACTGACTCCAGTTTTGGCACAAACAGCTCCAGATGAAGTGTGCAGGGGTGAATTTTTTGGCTGTGTTTGGCCATGGCCCCTGGGCCTGAGTGGCTCTGATACAACCCTTAGCCTGGAGCACCATCAGCTTTTGGAAGGAGAAAGTTCCATGGAGTTACACAAACCTCAGGAATATCAACTGCATGATCAAGAGTGTCAGAAACACTTTATTCACTTTTTCTTATGTTCTGTAGAATATTAAAAAATGTTGGTCTAAATTCCTGCAATTCTGGCGACTGGCACAAACTTGGAGTTTGTTCAGTCTTCCCTCCCCGTTTCTGCCTCCCAGTTACAGGGACAGACAATCCGATTTCCAGGAAGGAAAAACTCTGCTGAAGCTGTATCAGAACAATCAGATTTTTCCTTTCCCAAACTGCCAAGCTTTGTGCCAGACTCTCCTTTCGCCCTGGGAGTGCTGGATTTGAGGTTGCAGCCACCACAGGAATTACCTGAGGTGCTTCTTTTCCCTAAAGTGTGGTTGCTCTCTGCAGCAACATCTTGTTTTCCTTCTTCCTCCCTCCCTCCTTCCTGTTGTTCACATGGAAACAAACTCTGATGTGTTCAAAGCATTTAGTCATAAATATCTCTTGAAATCTGTATGACTGGGTGTCCTGTGCCTTCCTCTCTTCTACAGGCTTTCTACGAAATTAAAAAAACCTCATTATCTGGAATTCTGCATGTGGTGGAAATCCCGTTTTTTCTCTCATGGGGCAGGTTTAGGATTTTCAGTCTGACCTGGGCCACTGAACCGTTTCAGCACGGGGTCCTGGACAGTCGCATCCCGGCTGCGCCTCGAGGGGACGCTCAGGACCCCTGGAGCTGCTGGTCCCAGACCTGCGTTTGGGGTTGTGCGTCAGCCCCTGCAGGATTCCCTGGCTGCTCTGTCTCCGTCCTTCCGATACCCTGGTCAACATCGGCATCGTTAAAAACGGAAGCCAAGTCCTCCTTGTGTTTTGGAGTCCTGCTGAGGATGGCTGCAGCTCCGCATCCCCCTCGTTTCGCAGTAGCCTCGCTGCTCTTTTCTCCTCCTCATCTCATTTACATAACCAAAGAGCTTTTTCTCTTTGCTTTAGCATGTAACTCACTGTGACACTTGACAGTTCTCCCTTCATCACTGCACTCCTTGACCTCTAAGTTGTACTCCTTTGCTGATCAATCTCCTTTAGCTTCGTTTCCCAAGGGGAAAAAAAAAAACCAACCACTTTTTCATTCCTTTCTCTTCTTCTCCTTCAATAACTTTAAAACCCACTGGCCAATTCCATACCTGAAAGGATGGTAGAAGCACCTGTGGTAATTAAGATTCTGCAAGATTTTTCCCAAAATCGGCAGCTGACTAGATGAGAGATATTCAAATTAGTGGCTGCACTGAGGGAAAAGGAAGCATCTCCAAACCATTATAGATTCCTTTTGGCAGCTGCCTCCTTGTCAGTCAGCGCCAGCCTGCAGCCAGCTCTGCCTGCAGGAGCCTGCGAGTGCCCTGGGCTCCCCCAGCTCCCCTGGGATCAGGGAAATGCTCTGTGAGACTTCAGGGTTTGAGGTTGGGGTGTCTGCCGCCGTTTTGGGGGGTTTTGGGCAAAGCGGAGGGCAGGAAACACAACACATCCCTAAGCAACCCCACATTCCTGGCTGGAATAAATTGCTCTCCTTCCTTCCAGGCTCTGCTTATTCCTAAGATTCCTTTTCTAAATTCAGTCACTTGTGGCACCCCCTCCCCTGAAAATCCAGATCCAAATAGTTTTACACCTGGAATTTGAGATGCTGCTTCTGAGCCGAAGTCCTTGAGCTCCGCAGGCTTTGCTAAACAATTCCCTGAGTTTGTAAGAGCTTTCCTTTGTGCAATGAAGAGATTTGCCCACAGATCCATCCTTTGTCCTGGTATTTCATTTCATCTGAAGCCTTTTGTGCTCATTCCAGCCAAGGTCATTTTGTGAAGCCTCACAGCTCCTCGGAGTAAGTGCTGCCTCTTGTTTATCGAGTGGCTGTTGGGAAAGAAACTCATCAGATGTCCCAGGCACCAGAGAGAACTGGGAGTGTTTGTAAAAGGGAGCTAAAGTTCCCCAGAGCAGCAAACCCAAGCTGGGGTTGTACCTCCCAGCCTTCTCTCACGGCTTCCAATCTTTGCTTACAGGGTGAGCAGCACCAAATGCTCCTGAAATGCCTCTGGCAGGTACAAGACAAGCCCTCGGAGAATGGATCTGAGTTTTGCTCCTCCAACAAATGGTTTCGTGGTGTTGGGTGCATTCAGCAGCCCAAGAGAAGTGAGAGATGTGCCAGCTCCTGCAGCAGGGCAGCGGCAGGGAGCCAGCCCTGGCCGTGCTCTGCTGCTTCTGCTGCTCTACGGGCAGAGCTGGGACACCCCAAGGGTGGAGGAGGATTCTTGGTGAAACAGATACATAAATACAGTTTTATGATGGCTCCCAGTGATCCCTGTTCTCAAAAAAAGCTGTTAGAATGGCAATTAGAGGTCCTTTTCCTAGGGAGACCTTTGGAAGGGCAAAATGTCCTGGGGTCCATAATCTCTGAGCGTGGTGCCAGGCAGAGTCGCTGGCCTTTGCAGGATGTGCCCTGCACTGAAGAGGAGTGGAAGGCCTGTGGGGATCCTTTCAGAATAAGCTTTCTTTCGAAGTGTAAAATATTATTCCCATCCATGATAATTACTGGAATAATAAAGATCTCATTACAGAAGCAGCAGGACTGTTCTCAGGTCCGGCACGGAGCTCCCTGGGACAGGCAGCAGTGTGAGATCTGCTGACGTTGCCTTCTAGCAGACACATCTGAACAACTTGTGCTAATTACCATTAATAAGTATATGCTGAAAGCATGACTGGGAACCAGGCACACACACGACTTTGGCTGCTGACTGAAAATTGTACCACCAGCTTGTATTTTCTGCTCACTTTCATTCTAAATCTCCAAGGGACTTTTATTGTTTATGTCTGCAATCAACAGAACATTGGGGTTCTGCCATGGGAGCCCAACACCCCATGCAGCTGTTGGGATGCACTGGTGCATCCCCAAGGGACAATCCCAGGGTTGAAGGGACAATCCCAGGGTTGAAGGGACACCCGTTCCCTGGAATAAATAAAATCTTCCAGCCCTGGCCTGGGTTCCCTGTGGGTCCCCCCAGTCTTAGAGCATCTGGGGTGGCCACTGAGAGAAGGATTGTCTGAGTTCTCACTCCCTTCCTTCCTTTCCTTTGAAGCCCAGGAGCTGCAGATCCCCCTGTGCCGGACGCTCAGGATTCCTGGAACCGCTGGGCTCCTGCCAAAGCTTGTTTTGCTCCTAAGTGTCGGATGAAATGGTGGTGGATCAGTTAATTATCTGATTTCTTCTGCAAGGCTTTATTTCACTGGGACATTTACAACAGGGACTGCTCCAATTCAACAGCTCCAATTCAAATTAGCTCTCTGGGCTGCTCTGTGTGTTCCCTGAAATCCTTTGGTGACTCACAGGAACAGTTGCTATCATTACCTTTTTATTTCATTTTTTTATGCTTGAGAGTCAAGATCAGAGCAAGCACCACGAGCTCACCAATATTTTGCTGTTCCTGCTGTCACAGCTGTCCCCGTGTTCCCTCTGCTCCCTCTCTGTGAGCTCTGCACTCAGGCTGCCACCAAAGGGGAGGGCTTAGACCCAGCTCAGCCCAGCCACAGTCTGCTGGCTTCTGGTCAGGGTGAATCAGCAACCACAGCATCATAAGGTTGGAAAATGCATTTTCTGTGTTTCCAGGATGCTTCCCACAAGAAATGGAAAAGGAAGCAGCCACTTCCTTCTGAAGTTTGGCTCTGCTCCCCTTGAGCCATCTCAATTTGCCCTACACATTGCCATAGCTTTGCACCCAATTTCCAGTGGTTCTTTCCACTCCCAGTCCACACAAATAATCACACATGTATTTTTCCCTCGTGGCAGCCTTTTTGGTGAAATTGCCTCCTTGTGACATTGTCATTCCCCCACAATCTAAAATTCTGTATATTTTCCAGCAGCTCTATTTATTCCAAGATAGTTTTCTGTCAATCTCTATTTGCACTGCGTTAGTATTTTTCCAAACATCTGATTAAGTTTGCAATAAAGTTTGGAGTGTGAAAGAGAATCAAAAGAGGCCAATGTAATTTTCAGCAGCACACGCAGGGCCCTCAGCTGTTATTGGTGCTCTTCACGGGGCTGTGTTTCTCACAAGAAGCCACCAAAATACTGTATTTATTTTGACACGAGCTTACAGTAGAAAGAGTAAATGAAACAGAAATAAATTTGTTCGGCTGGGTGCTGGGAGCTGGAGGGGCTGATGAGGAGCAGCCCCAGACCCCGAACAGCAAATGAGCCTGCACAGGGTTTCATCAGCCCTTCAGCCCTTCAGGGACGTGTGGCTGACACAAAGGTCACCTTTGCTCACGGTGAGTTGATACAAAAATATTCCAACCAAGAAAATTAGAAAACAACATGAATAGTTAGGCTTGAATCTGGATCCATGCAGGCTTGTGTAAACACAGAAACGAACAGTGCCTTGGGCACTGCCAGGGATCCAGGGGCAGCCCCAGCTGCTCTGGGCACCCTGTGCCAGGGCCTCACACCCTCACAGGGAGCAATTCCTTCCCAATATCTGATCTAAATCTGCTCTCCTTCGTCTCAAAGCCATTCCCATTGTCTGTGTCCTTGGGAAAGTCCCTCTCCATCTCCCTTGGAGCCCCTTTAGGCACAGGAAGGTGCTGGGATGTCTCCCCAGAGCCTCCAGTTCCCCGGGCTGAGATGCTGAGCTGGGACCGAGGGTGGCCCCAGGCAGCTCCTGCTGCTGTCCCGGGCACAGGGAGGCCTGTGAGGGACAGTGACCCCCCCGCTCCCAGAGCACAGCAATCCATGGATAACAGCATCTGGAGAGTCCCTGTGCACCCGGCTGTGGAGTCTGGGACCATCCGGACCTGTCTGGGAACAGGTGCCCTTTGCTCAGGGCTGGTGGCATCTCCTGCACGTGGTGTCACACTCTGGAACCACTGGAAGGCCACGTGTCCACCGGGGACAGTCCCACAGCAGCCACCTCCAACCCCAGCCATGCCAGCAGCCCTCTCCCCAGCCCAGCTGAGCTAACAAACCGAGGAAAATACATTATAGCTCCTCAATAATAATAATAATATTAAAAAGAAATTAATCCACTTTGATTAACAATAAAGGGTTTTTTCCTTAATTCTTAGTAACTGCTAAATAATTTCCAACCATTTCGGCCTTGATTTCAATTCCTGGTGTATGAAAAAAAAAAATCAATTCCAGCTTAAGGCTTATTAAAGTATTATTCTATCTGCAGATGTGATTAGAATGAAATGCACGAGGCTGGGTTTAATGGCCTTGCTCTCGTAACTTCACTGGTTAATTAGAATCCCTTGGGGTCATGGCTGTGCTGTCCTTCACTCCCACCAGGAGACACCTCCCCAGTGTCTCACACCTCAAAGTGCCACCTGACTCTGCTCCTTCGTCGATATTGTCCCAAAAATATCGATTTTTTTCAAAAGATGCATTTCAGGCTTGACAGAGCGACGACTGTCAGTTAAATGTGAGTTTTCAGAGCGATGCTCCTTGTTCTTCATGGGGCACAGAACCCTGGGAAGGGAAGAGGCGTTGCCAGCGGGGAAAACGCACCCCGAGAGCCCTGAGGTGTTTGCGAGGCCACAGGAGGCAGGGGGTGACCCCTGGGTGTGACCCGAGGGCAGAGCCTGAGCAGCCCCTGCCCTCCCGACCCCACAGGGAAGGGGCTGCAGGGAGCCCTGCAGGGAGGTCTGCAGCCCCCCTGCCCGGGGTTCCTGCTCTCCTGGAGCCCTGTCCTGGGTTCCATCCTCTGTCTGACTCTCTGTGCCCTGAGAGGCTCTGAGCTCAAACTCCCCACCGAGGGTTCCCCACGTCCCTTTGGGAAGAGGGGTGACCCTGCCCTGCCCTTCCTGCTCTCAGAGGGGGAAGTCTGGCAAGGGGTGACCAGATCAGATTTTGGTAGTACCTAAATACATCCCACAGGTTTGAGAGGGTCTTCAAAAGCCCCCTGGATGAACTGAGAGTTACCTGGATTACTTACACAAAGACAGCTCAAGAGGAACCGGGTTCCTTGGCTGGCGGGAGAAGCCAGGTCCCACAGGGAGCTGGGGGTGCCGGGGCAGGGCCGAGGGCAGGGCCGGAGCTCCTGCGGCAGGACAGAGCCCCAGCACCTCGGACAGAACCAGCGACAGAGAGACCGGCCAAGGGCAGAGCCTCCGGGCTGCCCGCGGGAGAATCTGCCCAGCTGACCCCAACCATCGCTCTCCTTGGGAGGCAAAGGCTAAGGACACTCGTTTACAGAGAAAACAGCACCGTGAGAGCTGAAAATGAGGTTGAAAATGAGGTTGTCTGTGGGGTTCTGTCCCTGAGTTCAGACCCTGCTCTCCGAACAGCAGCTTTTGAATAAAGGTCTCTGCTCTCTGGTGTTGGTGGAATTACACATCGCTGTCCAAGGCACTAAGGTGGGAAGCAGTTGGATCATTTGGGGCCAAAATAAGCTTTTACTCGCATCCTCCTCCTGCTGCCGACCACAGGAGCCAAGTTCACCTCAACTTTCTCCAAGTTTCATATAAGAAATATTAAACTTTGATAAAATCTACATCTAAATAAGAGTCGCCTCTGAAGGAAGAAGAGTTATGCTGATGTGTGGAGCTGAAATAAGATTGACATTTGGAGGACGTGAAATCTTTTGGGAAGCCCTAAAATATCCCCCAAGTAGGTCAGCTCAGTGACCTGGATCTGTACTTTTAATACAGGAGTAGCCTACATTTGCTCCCACTGTTTGCTGAGGAACGAAGGTTTTGTGGGCTGTGGGTTTATTTTTAGTAGTTAAATGTGACCTTTGTAAGAGATCCTAATAATAGGAACAACAACAGAGCTGGCCAGGGGCGAGTCACACCACATGCTTTGATTTAGAGATGGTGAACACACATCATTTATCCCCTGGTCATTTCTGGGAGAAACTCTGGCACAGGCAATTTTCACTGGAGGAATCAAGTCAATACTCTCAAGGAGGAGGGATTTTTTGATAGCAAAAAATATCCCTTGTCTTACAGGGTAATTAATCACCATTTCCATCAAGGGAGAACAGATTCTTTGGGATCCAAAATGAAAGAAGAAACCTGGGCAAGGCCAGAGGTTCCCACTGCCTTGCCAAGCCTAGCTCAGATTTCAGCAGCCACCATCCAGGAGTTTTTCCAATCAATCCCATAATAAACTCCCCTATTTTTCAATCTTCCCTGTTCTAAAACAGTCCAGACAAAGAAGTACAGAAAGGGTTGAGTTTCCATCCTCCTTTGGGGTGTTCCTCACCCTGAGCAAACCCGCCCGGATCAGCACTCCAAACCACACAACCCAGCCGTGAGGGAAGCTGCAGCCTGAGCTGGGAAATGAAAGCTTTTATTCCTGTCTAACCACATCAATAATTCCCAGCCTTCCCTGGGAATAAATCTGAGTTACCATATGCACCACCCTGCTGATCTAAATCCACGTGGGGTTCACGGAAAATCAATATTTGTGTGAATATTCTTCAGGCGAGGGATGAAATTAGTCACAAGATATTAAGTAAAAGATACGGGAAACGACGAATGGAGTGGCTTCCCAAAGGACATTTTCCCTTCAGGCCCTCAGCGAAGATCTCGCTGGCTCAGATGAAACGTTCCAGCTCAGCCAGGGAGGCAGGAAAACTGCAGGGACCACGGAGCTGTGGCTCACCCGGGGGCTGGCCTGGATCTCCACACTCCTCCAGCCCACGAAATTCCCGCTGCGAGGAGCACGTTTCTCCCCCGTTCACAAAGGGTCCAGAACGCCCTCAGCCTTGCTCTGTTCCAGCACGACTCCACCTTGTCCTCTTCTCCATAACAGCTTTTAAATGGTCCATCAATTATCTGGAAAACCTCACCCTTCCAAGCTTTGACTCGGAGGAAAAATGCTGATGTATTGATGTTTGTTAATAGAACGCATTAGATGAGTAAATCAGTCTGTTAAAGGGATATTAAATGGGAGAATGGTTTCCCTCATACTTTAAATTAATAGAAAAGTCTTTAAATGTCAATAACATTATGCAAACATCTTGGGAGTTGACTTAAAAAATGGATCTATTTGTGTATTTGATAGAAATCCATCCTAAGACAATACAACCAAGACATGTGCTGACATCTGGCTTCACTGTTTGATTTATCTATGGAAAGAGTGACAAAACATGACCCAAAAGGGGTGATAAGGTGTTTTTTTCTTTCCCCTCCCTGCCAGGCTTTTTTAGGTTTGCCCTCAGACTGCTTTAATCTTCCGAGTGTCCCAGAAAAGCAGAGCAATGTCAGAACACAGGCCGGGTGAAGCAGACGCAGCCGGGAGCCTGGCTCGTTTCTGGCTGCGCTGTGCAAGGTTTGTGGTTGTGTTGGCCACTCCAGGTGGAGCAGTTCCAGCGGCCTCGGGGATCGGAGGGAACAGCACTGCCCAAATTCTGAGGGGAGCGGCTCTGCCAGGCTCTGCTGAGGTGCCTGTGCTGCCCCCAGGGGTTTATTGTGGCTAAAGGCTGATACAGCTTAAGCCTTGAGCTGAAGCCAGAATTTCTTCACATAGGTGGGAAATTACCTCATTCATTTCTTATCTCATTTCGTAATGAAATTCTGTGACCTCTGGGTAGGTGACATGAAGTCAGCACAGACTTTGATTCCGTGCGGTGGAGAGGCCACCAAGGAGTTGTGACAGTGTCTAAGGATCCAAATGTGTTTGATTGCTGCATTCCTGGGACTCAGCACGAATCTCTGTGTGGAAATTAAGAGACAAATTATATCTCCCTGCTGCATCTCCATGACAAACAGAGCCTGTGTATTGATTGCACCTTGATTTTGTTTGATTTTGAGAGTTTCAGGTAAATGGGATCTGTTTATATAAGTAACTTATAAACTTTTTGGAATGAGCTCAGTTTAAGAGGTATCTAAATTTAGCTGTAGTGGTAAATACTTCTAATAATACTCCAATAGAAACAATTTTCTTCTGTATTCCCCAAACTCCAAGTTAACTGCTTCAGAAGCTCTTTGGATGGCCAATTTCTCCCGGAGTTAAGGTTGTGACAGCCTCATAACTGTGTTGATAGCTATCACAATTACTGATTAGTCTCGAAAGCAGTGAGCAATTCCAGCAGCAAACAGCCAATCTCTCCCAATAATCTGCTGACTGTTACCCTGCTGCAGTGGTTGGGAAAGTCCCCTTGGAAAATAAAGCTGGATTTCAAAGCCACACCATTCACTGAGGCAAATGTGACTTTCAGCTGGTTGGACTCAAGCTCTGGAGCTGCAGATAGGAAGGAAACCTAATTAATGGGGAGCTAAAGTCAGTGATAACAGCTGAAGTGGGATTAGTGGTGTGGGCTTTCACCCTTAGTTCCCTGTGGTCATCCCGGAGAAATAATCCATTATTGGAGCAAAGGACAGGATCCAGGCATTGCATTTCATTTGAATGACAGAGTTTGGAGTCTGCCCTAAAGAAGCATCTGAAGGAACAGCTGCCAAAACTCCTGGGAAAAGGAGTGTCCAATGATACTGAGCATCCCAGGAGCTCCAAGCGTTCAGGACGTTCTCAGCTCCCAAATGACGAGGTGTTTTCTCCCAGAGAGGTGGCTGGGAATCTTTTAATTGCAATGAGGAGGAATAAAAATGTTATGGAGTCGTAAAGCTTGCAGCCACAGATGGAGCAGCTGGCACAGCAGGGACAGGGACATCAGGCACAGCTCGGCACCCCCAGCGTCCTGCGTGCTCAGAAGCAGACCTGGGGACGTGAGGCACCAGCCCTCAGGTACAGTCCTTGAAGGACCTACAGCTCATTTTAACTCCCCTCACACCCAGGATGGACACACTGGGCTCTGCACCAGAGAATTCCGTGACTTTTTTCATCGGCTGTGGCTTTACAGAAGGATTTTATAAACCCATCAACCCTTCAAACCAACGCCCTGCAGAGGGCACCTCCCAGAACCAGCCCTTGGTGGGACCGGGTGGCCACAGGAGGGAAAGGACTGAAAATGCTGCACTCAAACCTTTCTGAAAGCCCAGTGCCTGTGCTCGCTCTGGGAAGGAAGGGCAGGAGGGAAAGAATTAAACCCATTTCACTGGTTTTGTCCAATATTTTGGGGAGAAGGGATGTGGCAAGGAGGGAGCAGAGGGCTGGTGATCTGCTTGGCTTCAGAGACCTTCACACGTCCTTGGAGTGCACAAAGGAACGCTCCTGATTATTCTGGATAAATCTAAATAAATCAATACCGAGCAGCACACGATGACCCCGGGCTGTGCCAGGAGGAGGATTAGCAGGAGTCAGTGGGAACAGCCTCATCTTTGCTCTTTTCTCTTGCCAAATCTCTGACAGCAGGCACCAGGTCCTGCCCGTGCCTCGAGGGGAGGGGACTGAGAGGAGGATCTGCCTGTTGCTAAACCTTCTGCCAAGGCAGTGAGAGGAAATATCAGCTCATTTTCCTCAGCCGTGCCCCTGTCTGGGAGCCGAACATTTGTTTTGCTCGTAGGCAGCACCATGAGATGGCTCCCGGGCCTCATTCCCTCTGCTGGGCTTTATTAGCTGTGCCCCCCACTGGCACCGGGACATCCTTCCCTCCCTTATCCCGAATCTTCAGAGAGCCAAGCTCAGGGAATCTTCAGCTCCTCTCTGAGACTGCAGCTGCTGCCTCCCCCAGGAGCCTGGGGACAGCCCGTGGGACACTTCCACCACAGCTCCTGTCACTGCAGAAGGGCCCTTTGCCTTCTGCTGGGCACCACTGCCAGGACACCCTCCCATCCTGCTGGCTGGGTAGCAAATCCCTCATTTCTCTTTCCCTGCTGTCTCTTTTCCCAGCTGGGAACTCAGCCCCAAGCAGCCAGTGGGATGCAGGAGGGAACTGGAAGGGCAAAGTGAGAAAACTTGTGCATAGAGACAGTTAATGAAAGAAATAAAACAATAAGTTGTAATGAATAGGAAAATAATGAAGAGAGGGAAATAAAACCCGAATGAAAACAGTTGCCCATCACCAACCAACAGATGCCCAGCCAGCCCTGAGCAGAGCCTGCCTCCAACTCCTCCTTAGTTTTGTTCCTGAACGTGACCTCCCACTGCCAAGCACTGGAAGGGGCTGCCCAGGGCAGGTTTGGAGTCCCCATCCCTGGAAGTGTTCAAAAACCGTGTGGATGTGGCATTGGGGACGTGGCTCAGCGGTGAACACGGTGGTGGGGCTGGGTTGGACTCGATGATCCTGAAGGTCTTTTCCAGCCTTAACATTTGTGTGATTCCGTGGGGTCCGGGGTCAGCAGGGACAGCTGGGGCAGCTCCTTGTCCCCCAGCCTGGTCCCTTGGCCGTGACCGCCCTGCCCGGCCGGGACTGACCCCTCCAGTGACCAGCACTGCTCCAGCACAGAGCAAACCCAGCCGGGGGCAGCTCCTGGGGCCGGCAGCTCCAGCCACTCCATCCCTCCGGGGACACTCGGCCCTGTCCCTGTCCCCAGGGGCCATCTGGGAGCAAAGGCTTCGGGGTCTGGGGCACACCCAGAGGGATCTGCCTGGAGCCTCCCGCTGCAGCACCGACTCCTGGAATTACAGCTGCCGGGGTAAATGAACTGCCTGAAGCCAGGCCCTCCCAGGGCTGTTTCCTATCGTTCAGGTTTTGTGTATCAGGAGCTCACGCCTCTCACGCATTCAGTGTGAACCCAGCGCTTGTGGGAGAATCCCTTTTCTTCCAGGCACAACCTCTCCCATCCAGCAGAGGTGGCGGGACAGATTTGCCTTTCAAGCTACTCAAAGTCTCATGAAAATTCCATGGAACAAGAATGAAACCACCACAGAATGATATCCAGTGCCTAGAAATCAAACCCTTGCCCAAGAGGGCAGAGCCAGTGCACAGTGTCTGACTGACTACGTGTTCTTAACTCGCAGTGCTACATAAAAATAATAATTAAAAAATAATAAAAGTAATAATAAAAATGATACCAACATCCTCTGCCTGCATTATTCTGTCTCAGCTGTTATACACACTAACGAGGACTTCCAGTTGTATAAAAGCAACGTGTTCTCTACTAAGTGTATTATTTGTAGGTTCTCTAATAAATCAATGTTTTATGCAAGCAGAACCCTTAATGTTAGCAAAAAGTGCGCTCTCATCCCCAGCAGCTCCCAAACCCCTGCAATGCAGCCTTTTATCATTTCTGTGAAAGGAAAAAAGGAAATCAATAGAGAATCCTCGTGCGTAATCCTCAGCGAGATTAGCACTTTGTCAACCTCGGGTGTAATCTCCTGGAAAGCCACAGGGAGAAGGGTGAGAGGGTGAGGGGGAGGGAGAAAAAGGAAAGAAGTCACAGGGAAGCCAAGAAGTGGGGATTTGTTGGGTGCTCACTGTGCTTCTAGTAAAGAATATTTCAAAGGTGACTCTGGTCTGCTCCCCTTGGCGCCCAGAAGTCCTGGAGATGCTTCACTCAGCTGTTGGAATATTTAGATTGTCATTGGAGGAGAAACCACCCAAATTAGCAGTAAAGCAGCAGAGTTCCCTGTTTTAAAAAGGGATCTAGGACCTGAATGCCAAAGTCAGCGAGGCTGGGTAGTGCCAAGCGTTGACGCCTCCTGCCACGGTCGAGGGTGGCCAGTCCTGGCTGGGAGCCGGGAGGGCTCGGGGGGACCTGCCTGGAGCCACAGGGATGATTCCAGGCGGGAATCCAGCAGCAGTGTGCAAGCTGTGGGTAAGGGATCGAGGGAGGGACAGGGAGGGACAGGAATGCTCCGAACGGTGCGTGGGGAGCAGAACCTGCGGTGTCACATCGCGTCTGCTGCTCCCCACCCCGGGGTTAAACGCACCCGGGGGCTGCACGGAGAGGAACCCGAACGTGAGAAAGAGGGAGAAACAACCCGAAAGGATCAAAAACACGGGCAGAAAACGAGCAAAGAAGGCTGGAACGATTCATTGGGAATAACCACCTATTTCCATTCAAGCCAGAGTTAGAGGATGCTGAGGAACCGGGGCGGGACAGAAGGGTGGGACAGGCTCCGCGGAGGGAGCTGGAAGCGCTGCGGGCACGGCTGGCACCTGGCAGTGCCTCAGCAGCGGCTCTGCTGCCCGGGAAGCTCCCGCTCCCGAAGCGCCGTTCCTGGAAAGCTCGGGCAGCGCGGAGCAGAGCTCCAAGCCGGGTTTAGCGAACACCCCGGCAGCTGGGCTGCTCGGCAGCCGCGAGCCTTTCAGCCCTGTCCTCCCGATGAAAGCATCCCTGGCTCCAGCTCGGCTCCACCTGACAGCACGGAGCCAGCAGTTCCGACACAATTCCCGCTTTCGTGCATAATTTATGGAGGAAAATGGAAATGAACCTTCAGCTTTTCCTCGCAGTCCCTCTCACACGAGCTTCCTTTCGCTTACTGCTGTGGAAATGGCCTCCCAATAAACCCGAGTAATCTCTTTGTGAATAAATAGATATCGCCGGTAACTCTCCAATCTCTGAGGCTGCTTTTCATGCAGTTCCCATTTCACCTGACAAATGTAAGGCTTGATGTAAAACAGGCAGGGAAAACTGAGGGTGCTTCATGAAGAATTTGCATTCTGGAGACCTTCCCAAGTTACCCCTGAGGAGTTACAGTGAACAGATAAAAAATTCTGCCAGGTAATCATCCATCCACGCCTCAAACTCCATTCCAAAAGTTACTACAGCTGATTAACAACATTTAATAAGCACGACTTTCATTGTTGTATGGAACTCGTTTGTTCCACGGAATAATGGAAAAATGGGTGAATTGGTTTTGCTTCCAGTGCCTCTGTGCTGAAGCTGGAGCTGAAGGTTTGACACCCTGCACGAAGTGCTGATGCCACAGAAATGAGGCTCCACTCGAGACCTGCATTGCTAAAGAGAGCAGCTCCTTTCTCTTCAGTGGCTGTGCAGAATAATAAGCTCCTGCCTGTTAGACAGCCTAGTGGATGAGTGAATTCTCTTGTAATTTTTGCTCCAGATCTGTGGAATTCCCCAGACCAACAAACCTTATTTATTAAGCTCCTGACACCGGGATTCTGGACTCCTTACAAAAAAAACCTAGCAATAAAATCTTCCAAAATCTCATTAAAAGATTAGCCTGGTATCACCAGCAGCTGGGACATTGCAGAGGAGTGTGCTGAGCTCCCCGTGTGAGGAGGCAGAGGAAAACCTGGGCAAAATTCTGCTCTCAGCACATTCCATCAATAAATGCTGCACGGCTGGGACGAGGCTCCGAAGGGGTGCCCATCACCAAGTGTTGGCTATCTAAAAACCAGGAGCTGGTGTTCTCCTTGCAGCCTCCCCCAGCTGCCACTTCTGATTAGATAAATGTCCCATTTTTATCTCCTCACTGAAGGGGGCACCTTGGCTCCTGCATCTTGGGCACATTGGGCAAATTCCTGAAGTTCAGTGGTGATCAGGCAGGTCCTGATCCCTGATTCCTGCACAGCTCTGGCTGCAGCAGCTGAGTTTGGTGTTAGTTCTGGCCTTGTCTTGAAAGCCTCCAGGGATGGAGGAACTTATCGATCATGTTAGGTTTATTTATTGTATTTATTTATTTATTGTATTAATTAATTTATTATATACCAGCCATTCCAGGACCTAAAGGGGCTTTTCACAAGGGCCTGGAGTGACAGGACAAGGGGGAATGGCCTTTACCTGGAGGAGGGCAGGGCTGGATGGGATATTGGGAAGGAATTCTTCCCTGTGAGGGTGTGCGGCCCTGGCACAGGGTGCCCAGAGCAGCTGTGGCTGCCCCTGGATCCCTGGCAGTGCCCAGGGCCAGGCTGGACATTGGGGCTGGGAGCAGCCTGGGACAGTGGGAGGGGTCCCTGCCATGGCAGAGGTGGGATGGGATGAACTTTAAGACCCTCTCAACCCAGTCCCTTTTGGGATTCTGTGTTGCTTTCCTGAGTTGAGCTGGTTTTTCTCTGTGTGCCTGGGCTCAGCTATCAAAGAAACTCCTTATTAGATCTGTCATCTCAGCTCAGCTCACCTGAAACGTGGGTGCTCTCTTTATAGTCACTATCTCCAGTGCTGTCTGAATCCCTGATTTCTTTGTGGAATAAAAGCAAATTCTCTCAAATCAAGAAATTATTCAACTCTTATATTCACAATTTTCTCTTCCTTCATGGTTGATTGGTTGAAATTCAGAGCAGAGCTGTGCTATCTCGTTGGGGCTGTTTGCACACACCTCCTGATGCACCACTTCAAAACTGCAAATGAAACAAGTTTTTGTCAGCATTGGGGTACCTCGCGTTCAGCAGTGAATTTTGATGTCTGTTCAAACACTGCTCCTTGTTTAGTTTCCTGTCCAATACTCGACAACAAAATCTTAAAACTACTTTCCTATGACTTCAGCTGATAAAAGACAGGTAACAAGAACACCTGGAAAACTAAGGAGAGGTGTTGTCATTAGTACAGCCGAAGAATTTTAATTCAACAGTTCAAACAAATACCTGCAGGCACTTTGCTGTTGTCTGTCACTGCTCCCTGAGCTCAGTGCTGGCCTGCCTTTCATCCCCCTGCTCTGAAAGGGACTGGGATTTCTCCTGGGAGCTGTGGTCGCACTTTCCAAACGTGCAAACTTTTCCATGAAGTTAAAGTTAGCCTGGACAACTTTTGAAGTTTGTGTAAGGGAAGAACTTTGTTGTCTTTTTCTTGTTCTCAGCTCCTGCAGGACATGAGCCCTATCAACAACAGGATTCCAGCAGCGGCCATGTTATTGGTAGGATAAAGCACTGTTTTCGTAAGAAATCTCCAACTCTTCAGATAACCCCCAAACCTTTTGGATACAAGATTCACCCAGAAACGAGCACTGGGCATTGCAGCGTGTCCTGGTTTTTATGGGATCATGGCAAAGCGAGTCCCCTCCATGAGCACTGGGACACAGCGAGGCTGCAGCAGATGGGGACAATAATCAGAGGATTTTATTAAAAGAGACATGAAAGGGGATTTTGGTGTGCCAGGTGGCTTTGTCCAGAGGAGAGGGTACCAAAAGCCTTAAAATAAGTTTTACAAGATAACCTTATCTCAAGATAGCCTTCTCTAGAGATAACCTCGAAGGGATCTCCTCAAACCTCTCCTTTCTGGATCAGTGGCGAGTTCCCCAATTCTGCCTCTCATTGTAGCTGCTCCTGGGCCATTTCCTGCCATGCCAAAAAAACCCAGCAGAAGGAAAGCACAAAGTGAATGTCAGCCTCAGCAGGTTTAGCTAAAATCTTCCTTAATTCTCGTGCTTGGCCTGCAGCCTCAGTGGAGAAAACTCCAAAGGTTCTTCAAACACTTGGTGGGAAGGAGGTTAAGGTTTTAAGGTGCTAATTAATGTGGGATCACTCCTGGCAAAATTGTGTTGTTTGTCCACTCTATTCCAGTTGATACTGGCACTTCAAGTCAGGAAATAGATGGATTAAAGTCAGGAAATGCTATTTTTTTTATCCTGAGCATCATAACTTGCCTGTGACTCAAACATTTTACTTACCCACCCTCTCTGCCCTCAGACAAAGCTGGCCCCAGCTCACCACAGAGCCACGCTCACGGCACAGACACTTGAGCCATTCCGGGCCACATCATCAATTTAATCTGCATTCAGAGGAGGGCTGGACCTTGCAAGGTGGGAGCAGACAGCTGCTGATGTGCCCGAACATCTGGCTCGGGTCCCTCAGGTGGGAGGAGCGTCCCCAGCTCGCCCCGAGCTGTGCTGGCACCAGCCCCTGTGGGGTCCCCAGCACATCACCAAGACCTGCGAGACCAGAGGCACCATTGTCCCCTCCTGAAGGTGCCTGTGGCTCCAGGACCGTGACTCATGTCTGAAAATTCCACACAAACAGCCCTTGGGTCACCGTGTCCCTGTGCCCCGCCAGGCACGTCTGCTGTCCCCCGGTGATGTCACCTGCGGCCTGAGGGTGACATCCAGACCCAGCTCTACACCCCCCAAGGGACAGGGCTGCTCTTCTGCCCTGCCACACCCCTGTCCCTTCAAATGAACGAGTTACAGCCAGAGAAAACTGACTTTGTTCCTGTGTACCCAGCAAGGCTAAGCCTGACCCAAGATTCCCGTGGTTCTGCAGCCTGGCTGATGGAAAATACCTTGGGAGATAAAGGACCTGCCAGTCTCTGGGAAATGACAGATCCTGGCTTGTTCTCTGGGTTAGAGAAGGGAAGATGAGAGAGCAGAAATGCAGCTCTGTGTTAAACTAGGCAGGGAAATGGAGAATTTTAATGATTTTCTTGTCGTCGTTGTTGCTTTGCAGTCCCAGTAACGCCACCCTGCATTTTCTCCCCTCCTCATAAATCCCTCCTCTCTCCATCACTCACGTTCCTTTGTATCCCTGAATCACAGACCTACAGAATCACACAAGGTTTGGGTTGGGAGGCACCTTAAAGTTCATTTCACCCCACCCCTGCCATGGACAGGGACACCTCCCACTGTCGCAGGGTGCTCCAAGCCCCGTCCAACCTGATCCTTAAACCAGTTGAACATTTTAGTATGAACTATTTCCTGCTGCCAAAATTACTTTCATTGAAATCTTAATTTTAAAAAAAACAACAAAAGATTGACAAAGACTATGTATTCCTGATGTGGATTAAAGGGGTGTTTTGGTGTGTCACGTTTGTGGGAAAAGGAAAAAGTGAGCTTTGGGCAGCTCAAAGATCCACATTAAACAACCTGGAGTTAAGGAAGGGGGAACCTATTGCTGATGAGAAGGGGGAAGTGACCCTCTAACCATGGAAAGGAAAAGCTGAATCCTGGATTCCCTGGCATCAGCTCAGTTGAGAACCAACTATGAAAGAGAAAGACCAAACTTTATGCAAACACTGCACTTAACTTTGGGGCTCGCTAATTGGTGAGAGAAATAAGATCAAGTCTATCATTAATATCTGGAGAAAATAACTTGATGGACAACACTGTGGGTGGCAATCCCGTCAAAGTTTTGATCAGTGTCGATCAAAACCAATTTGTTGAGCAGAAGCAGCCAGTGGTGCTGCCTGTGTGGGTTTAGGAGGAGGAACACACCGAGCCATCGGTTGGAATGGTGCCAGAAAAATGAAAAAACATCTTTTAGAGACGCCAAGGGCCACTGAGCCCAGCACTGAGAGCCCCCCTCCCACGGCCCCGAGGAGTGGCTTGTGCCACCGCCTGCAGTGCCAGCAAACCCAGGGGGACAAAGGCTCCTGCTGTGCAAAGGGAGCTGCAGTCCCAAGGTCGTGCTCGAACTGCTCCGTTCCCTTGGGCTAGACCACATCACTCAGAATCCCAGAATCATCTGGTTGGAAAAGATTTCCAAGCCCATCCAGTCCCAGCTGTGCCCAATCTCCACCTTGTCCCCAGAGTTTTGAGTGCCACCTCCAGGAATTCCTTGGGCACCTCCAGGGATGGGCACTCCAAACCTCCCTGGGCAGTTCCAAGGCCTGAGCACCCTTTCCATGGGGAAATTCCTGCTGATGTCCACCCTGAGCCTCCCCTGGCCCAGCCTGAGGCCGTTCCCTCTCCTGTCCCTGTTCCCTGGGAGCAGAGCCATCACTGGTGGCACCTTCCAAAGCCCCTTCTGGCCAGAGGCGGGTGCAGGACCCCGTGCTGGAGGCAGAGCTGTGGAGCAGAGGGTGCTGCTGGCCCAGCCCGTGGCAGGAAATGTCACCCAGATGGCTCCAGCCTGGTGTGGGCTCACAGCAGGGACGTGAGCCTTCCCAGAAACAGCTTTTCCTCAAAAAACCTGGCTGTCTTCGAACTGATGCTGCTCGTGGGAACGTACGGGTGTCAACACATTCCTGACTGGGCAGCACTCTTGGCACCTCCCTGGAATCTCCAGCCACAAACCAGAGCGAAGCAGAGAGCTGGGACTTGAACTTGTGCTGAGGACATCGACCCTCTGTGGGGACACCGAGGTCGGTCCTGCAGGCTCCAGCTCACTCAGCTCGCTCCAGCTCACTCCTGCAATTCCAAGGAATCAGGAACCCAGCCCGGCCTCACCCCCTTCTGTGTCCAAAGTGAGAACAGCCTTTGCCAGCTCGTTCTGAGGCTGAGGCCGAGGAGCTCAAGACGGGTCCACTGGGGAAAATTGTTCCACACTGTGGATTTACATTTCCCTCCATTCGCAATGCCAGCTTCCTTTCATTCCAGTTTAGTATTCCAGATTTATGCAACCAGATTTCTTTGATCTTAAACAGCTCACAAAAGCTTTCAAGATGCTTTGCCTTTGGAGCCTTTGAGTGGGAGTCGCAGCAGACGAGTTTGGGGGATGGATGTGCATCTCTGAGCAGCCGTGACCGCTGGGCCACTGCTGCTCCTCTGGACGAGCTCTCTGTCACCGGGCTGGGCTCCCTGGGGGGACCACGAACTGCTCAAATAAAGCTGCAACATCTGAGGACTGCTCACCACAGGCAGACCCGTTTTTTTCAAGGAGGAGCCGTGTGTGTTTAATGAAAACCCCTGAAGGGATCTGGGGTCATTCCGCAGAACCAGCGAGTTCAGACCCGGGAATAAAAGGATTAATTCACCGAGGAGGAAGCCAGAACCTTTCACAGCGAGAGAGGGACCCTGCGTCACCCCTGGAGTGCTAATTGCACTGGTACAGCTAACTCGTCACAACACTGGGGCAGACAGATTTTCAAAGCCAAGAGTTGGCCGAGGTCACACATCTCGAGCCAGGTGCTTTGCCCAGAAGTTACAGGGAAACTCCAGATCTGTAAATGCAGTTGTGGGAGGGTGAGGCAGGCGTTTGCACAGAAGTTACAGAGCGCTGGGATTGTCCCTGTGCTGACGGTGCCTCAGGTGCCCTGGAATTAACCCTGCCTGTCCTGATGGATGTGGACAGGAATCCAGCACCAGCTCCTTGCACTGGTTCCACCTCTGAGATCTGGTCTGGTGGTGTGGAAGAAAAAGGAAAATATGCAAAATATGACTGATTAACTAATTTATTCTGTCCAGTGGGGTCAGCCAGCACCGGGCTGGGATCACAGGCCAGCGGGCCGAGGTTCAGGTGGTGTAGGAGGAATCTGAGAGCTCCCATCTGCATCCTCAGGGAATGTCCAGTCCAAGAGCAGCTTTACTGCTCTGCCTGGGTCTCCCTGTGCTGCTTTACACGGCCCAGGGCACGGGGAGGGCTCTGGTCAGTGTTTCACCCTCTCAGATCCAGATCCTTTGAACCATCCTAAAGGGTTTTGATTAAATCCTCTCAGCTCAAGGACATTTCCTACCTGGTCCTTGCAGGGAATTTGAAGCCACGGGTCACGGTAGCTGCAGGGCAAATGTGAGCATCCAGAAAAATTACAGCAACGTCAAGGAAACTCTGAATATTTCATGACTTTCTATGAGCTGAACAACTGAAAAAGGCAAACTGGACCTCACACCTACACACCAGTGGGGTTAGGGAAGGCACGACCTGCTGTGACACAGGATTCCTGTTTTCTAAATATTTATTAAGATGGGCTGGAGGAGAAACTGGAAGAGAAGAGGGGTGAACCTGTCCTCAGCACAGGGTCTGTCCCAGACATTGTATAATTGAGTTTCCTAGCAGACTCAACAAGTGTGGGGAAGAATAATCACAAGTCATGTGGGGAGGGTGCAAAAAATGTAAAAACAATTAAAATATCCATGTTGATGGTAATAGCAATGGCAATGTACACCAGGAGCCACGAAGCTGAGGGTGTCTGTGAGTCCCAGGAGTGCTCGTGCTGCCTGCAAACCCTGTGCTCAAGCCCCTCTGACTTCATGGTTGTGAGGATTTGGTGATTTCTGCTCTTTGGGGTCCTTTTGCAGCCTGGCACTGAAGCAGATGCTTCTACACAATCCAGTGTTTCCCAGAGTAAATCCTACTATTGACAGAGAGCCTTTATTGTGCCAGACCACCTCCCTAGATCATGACCAATTAATTTGGTGAAAATCCCAGTCATTTCCAAAATTAGTGGCGAAAGCACCTCAACAGAAAAATAAGAATGTGGGCAATGAATAAACAAAATGCAGAACATTCTGCAAACCAACAATCAAGTGATTCTGGAGCCTATTTTGCTACAAAAAAGCACTTTATCAGCCAGGATATGTTTTAGCAATAATGACACTCTATGAAGCTCATAATATATTTCCAATTCAGACCATCTTGGCCAGCAGAGAGCCAGAATATTCCATAGCTCAGTGAGATTAGAACCCCAGGAATAGGAGGTGCTGAATATTCATTCAACTCCATCTCCCACCCCTGACTGTGGTCTCTGCTCAGATTCTTGAAGTCTAACTTTAATTAATACGAGTTGTTGCTTAATATTCAGCCTGAAATTTTGTTGTGCCTCCCTCTTTCCTTTTTGGAGGCAGTTAAATATTCACTGCCCTCCCTGAATTTGCATCAATCCAGGAGAAGTTTTTCTCATCAGATGAGGCTGGATGTGTGCTGGGAGTGGAGCTGTCTGAAGGAATATGGGTGTCCTCTATTTTCCTTCTCCAGCAGCCCCAGAGCTCTTGGACCTTCCCAAATCTCTCTGCCATGGCAAACAGATTGTGACAATCCCTACCAGAAGGTCAAGGAAGGAGGCCAGAAGGGTTTCCACAGTGACCAGTCCATCACCAGAGTCCCTGGTGGAAGTGAAATCCCTGAGTTTCCACCAGTATGGATCTCCTGTGGTTGTTCATGTCCAATGCTGGAGGACAGGGGGGAAACTGATGTGCAAAACCAAAGATCCTCACCCTTGAGTTCACTTCCACCTCCACAGAAAGGAAAGATCCTCAGCGAAACAAGAACCTCTCAGAAGATTCATATTTTGGTGTGCAGGAGATGAGGGAGAGGGATGGGAGGTGCTGGGACACGCTCTAAGCCAAGCCCTCTCCGAGAGGAGGAAAAGGCTGAGTCAGGACTGCCTGCAGAGGGTCATGGTGGCAGCACCTTTTCCTTCAGGAAAGGTGATCATGTAGGAGTTCCATTATCCGAAATCGCTGGAGCTGATTCCAGCAGAACTCCCTCCAGCTTGGCTTCCTGTCCAAACCAGGGCCAGGAACAGCTGAGGAACCCCATGGTGGGCAATTATCAAATAAAGTGCCGGAGGAAAATGTTCTCTTGGAGCTGCATCAATTATGGGGAGTTGGCTTGAGCTCTGAGCATGACCCAGAAACGCCTCCCATGTGGGTCAGGTGCAGCTTACATAAGGTTCCCGAGGCAGTTTGTAAATAAAAGAATCAAATAACGGACAGACAACAGGCGTGGGAAGCAGGGGTATCGCACGGAATGTGAGCTGCTGGCAGCGGAGCTCACTGGGGTTCCCTCACGGCCGGTTGTGCCCGGTGTGCACTCGCAGGAGCTGGGATGGGAATGACCTTTCCTTTCCCAGCCCCGAGCCCTTCTGCTCCTGTTGCCCCGCGCTGGGCGGTTTGCGCGGGAGCTGCTCACAGAATCATCTTTTTTCTCAAAAATCAAGCTTTTCTCTTGTCTGAGTTGATAAAACCGCGCCATCTGCGAGCCTGGAGCTGAGTCAGAGAGGGAGAACGGGCTCAGCCGGGCCAGCACGGCTCCACCTGGGAATGCGCTCTCCCAGGAGCGGGAGCGAGCTCCGTCTGCGAGAAACCCTGGCATTCGCAGCAGGAAGCGGTAACAGGCTGTATTGACGAGTTGCTGCTCCTCCTGGTTCTGTAAACCCGGCGAGCGGCTGCCCCGGCTCACTAAAGCTGCGTGTTTCCCTCGGTAATGTCAATATTGGTGCCGCTCCAGCTCGGCTCGGGGCCGGTCGGGCTCCCGGGGCTCCCGGGCTCCGGAACCCGCGCGGGACGGGTTCGTGCGGGACGGACCCGCGGGAGCCGGGCGGGAACGGGGAACAGAGAGCTCCGCTAGCGAGTCCTGCTCCTCACAGCCTCACACCGCCGGCAGGGCTGGGAAACCCTCCGGGATGATCGAATCCAGGCTCTGATGGATGCCCCGCGCCCGCCGAGCCGCACCGCGCACGATCCCATCGGCCGCGCCTGCGGGGTTTGAACGCTTCCGAGGATGGGCACTCCGGCCCGGGCAGTTCTTCCAACATTCACCCGCTCTTTTAGCAAAGAAAATGTTCCTGATATCCGACCCGAACCTCTCCCGGTGCAGCCCGAGGCCATTTCCCACTTGTTACCCGGGGGAAGAGCCCAGATCCCCCCTGGCTACACCCCCCCGTTGTAGCAGAGAGCAAGAAGGGCCCTCCTGAGTCTTTTCTCCTTTTTTTGTGTTGTTTGCACAAGTTTTGTGATCATTTTCCTTTATTGCCTTTAATTCTAAGCTCACATCCTGTCTGAGCTTGGAGTTAGAGTTGTTTCAGGCAGAGCCCAGCACACCCTTTCCAAGAATTCATCTCAGACGCCAGGAATGAGCTCCCATCCCTCGGGAAATCCTGGAGAGAACGTTTGGAGCACCAGGACCTCCCTCCCAGCTGATCTGCCTGGCCCTGGGAGCCTGGAGTGACCCGAATTCCTGCATTTTCTCCCAGGCCTGGTCACCGTCCCCTGTTCCTGGCAGGGAGGGAAGAACCTTTCCCGATCCCAGGCTGCAGATGGGGACCCTCAGCAGCTCCAGGAGCAGAGCCAGGCCATTATATATGATATAATAATATCTCTTGTATCTATTATATGCAGTAAATGCTCCCAGATCCCAGCTCCTGCACCCATCCTGCACCCAGAGAGGAAAACCCGAGCAGCTCCCTCTGTGCTGGAGGCTCAGGGTGCTGGGCTGGGGCACAGCCGGGATTTCAGAGCCCGAAATTCCTCATTCCTCAGGGTATTCAACTCAAACTCTCTTTGTTTTGGTGATTTTGGTGATATTTGGAAGGAGTGGCCTTCTCAGTGTTGCTGTGTTACAGCAAATGAACACTTCTTTGAAATTAGGAACTGGGGAGGCAAATTTTATGTCTATTTTTAACTTGACAGAATTATCTGGGTCCGATTGGCCAAGATATCCAAGCCAGAGTAGGGTTTTAAAGGCAAAGCAGGATGGAAGAAACTGATTTTTCCTTGCAGAAGCTGAGTTTTCCTCCAGGAAAATCAGAGGGGAAAAAGAAAAGAAGAAAAGGAAGTCCAAAGAATTTCCAGTAATACTTTTTTTTTCAATTTCTGAAATTTTTTGCTGGTTGAAAATTCAATTTCCCCTCCACATAAAGCTGCTTGGATAAATGTCTGAGCATCTGCCTCGGTGACACCTTTACCTGTCACCATCTATCATTTACATTCCAGCTTTGCATCTGGAAATTTAATCAGAGACTCTGAGCAGAGCATTCCACCCCCCTCACCCCAGCCAAGGGTGGCTTGGGGGATCCACACTCCAAGGCAGGAATGAATCACGAGTTTTATCAGATGGTTTTGAGTATTGTAGGGGAACAGAAATGCAATTATCGGTAAAAAAGAAGCTATCCTAAGCTGAAAAAAAGGGAAAAAAAAGAAAAAAAGACAGTTCCAGTAATTGGAAAATAAGCAGTATGAACAGTTTTTAAAAATTAATCTCTAAATTGTCAAGAAGCCCCATTTTGGCATCTCCAGCTGGGCAAGTTGTTTTTCTTTTTTTTTGTTTTCCTAATTCAGTGTTTTGAGAAGTCGAGAGGATTTTAGATCTCTTAGTTAAAATTATGTATTCTGAGTCCAAAAAAAAAAAAAAAATCCTAAAATGCCAGAATGGTTTGGGTTGGAAGGGACTTTAAAACTCATTTTATTCCACCCCCAGGGCAGGGACACCTTTCCCTGTCCCAGCCTCTCGCCCAGGTGTGGGGCCTGCAGGACCAGCCAGGCAGGACAAGGAACACGAAATAACTCTGTTATTTCCAGGCCTCTGAGGGGAAATGTCTCTTGTCCAGGGCAGTTTTCCTCTGCCATCACCACTAATCCTGTTAATAGGGATTGCATCAATGAACGCAGCTGCTTTTGATGTCCTGCTCCCAAATCTTCGTGGTGGATTACGGCAGGAGGTCACCTTGCACCCTCCCTTCTCCCGCCGGAGCATCCTCCTCCGAAATCTGCAATTATCTCTCCGAGATAATTGCCAAAATCATTTGCAGTCCTGGAGAGATCTTCAAAACCTACTTGTTTATGAAAGCAAATAATTCAGGTTAATCAAATATTGTGAGGTTTCCACTCTGGCTGTCTGGGTATTTGCACATTTAGATCTGCACCCTCCCACAGCAGCACGGGCAGGAGGGCAGATCCCAGGGTTTAATTCCGGGGAAAAGCCCTTCTGACGGATGGATGCATCCCAGGGAATGCAGGGGGAGATGCTGTTTCGGTTTTTACCTTTTTTTCTTTTATATATTTTCTGTATTTTTATATTTTTCCTTTTATGTATGTTCTTTGCACATGTATTTGTAGCTTTGTCACTTCTTAGCGTAGCTTCAACATTTTCCTAGGCAGAAAGACAAAACAAGCTCCAGCATCCCGGTGCTGTCTTGGCTCTCCTTAGAAACCAAAGTTGAAACCAGCTTTTCGAGACAGATTTTTATAAACAGGGCCTGGATCTCTTCTGAAGGAGGGAGAATCTAGAACTGGGGAGATTGCTTCAATGACTGGGTTCCTAATTGGGGAGCTCTTGTTTTTTTTTTTAATTCTAAATGACATTAATTTTAAAATTTCACTTCCAGTCTACAAGAGAACTCTTCGAAGGTTGGAAGCGAAATGGAAACGTTGCAAGATCTGCCCCAAATCTCTGTTATCAGAGTGTGTATTTTTAAATATGTTTTTTTTCTCCTGCTTTCAGAAAGGAAAAACAGGACATCAAAATACCAGCATTTCTCATCTCAACTTCACTCCCAGCTTCAGTTTCCCATCTCATCTTCTCTGAGAGCAGCCAAAATTGCAAGGAATGAGCTCCGAGAGGGAGTTTGTGGCTGTAACAGTGAGCCCCGGGAAGAGCAGCAATTCCAGCCTGGCTGGCCCATGGACAGGAATTTATAAAAATCCTCAGCAGCACTGGAAGCTCTTCTCTAATTAAGATGCCATAATATAAACTCTGTTTTTATAAGGCCTATAAAACTCATCCTGGGAGTGGACTTGGCATCCCCACGGGACCAATCTGCCGCTGTTTGTTTATTTTTTTATTGATTTATCAAAAAAAGTAATAGACATCGTGTTCCTCCCCTGCCATGCTGCTGCTTTATAATTGAAGGAGGCCCTTCTGCTCCGAGCCCCTATTTGCAAGCAATTAGATGTTGCTTTAAAAAAAAATACGTCTGCTGAAATTGATTTTTCGCATCTCTCGTGAGCGATGAAATATAAGTTTCAATAAAAGGCCAGTTCTGAGACTTCTCAGCTCCAGTGTTTTCTCAGCCTTTAAGTAATAGCAGTTTGGGGCTGTCAGGCACAGGGAGTGGGGCTGCCTGCTGCAAACAGCTCAGGAGTTCAACAAATAACCGTGATGGTATTGAAAGCATTGATTCTTCCCGGTGAAATGCAGCATTATTTCCTGCTGCTTTCCAATACTCCGTTTTCCAGGCTCCCCCAGCAACCAAGCTTTATTAACAAATAAAAGTTTTCAGTGCTGATAGCCGGGGAGAGAAGGCAATGTGCACAAATTCAGCAGATTTACACGGCAAGCCCTAAATATTTTAACATTTCATGAGTTTTGGAGAGCGGCTTTTTGATGCTCTAATGCTGGGCTAAGCGATAACAGAGAGATGCAATAATTCCGTGTTGTTCCTTCATTTCTCCTGCTCTGGCTTTCTCCCTGCCCCAGCCCCTGGGCTGCTTCACCCAGAATGCAGAGTCCAGAGCGGAGTTTGCCGTTGAATTTCCAAGGGATGGATACAGGAGGGACTGGGCTCCTCCTGTGTCGCTCACTGGGAGCTGAGCTGTGCCCACCCCGGGCTGTGGGGATGGTTTGGCTGGGAAGGGACCTTAAAGCCCATCCAGTGCTGATGCCAGGATGATTTTTTTGCCTTTTCTTTTATACCCCTTTGATATATTTTTATATTCTTAGGGAGTCTAGCCCACAGTCTTAGACCTAATATTTTGTTAAGCCATGACCCGGGGCCTGGGGTCCTGGGGCTGCTCTTGCCTCATCCCAAATAACAAGAAGCTTTATGGAGACAATCAAAGAATGGTTTGGGTTGGAAGGACCTCAAAGCCCACCCAGTGCCACCCCTGCCATGGCAGGGACACCTCCCACTGTCCCAGGAGCTCCCAGCCCCAATGTCCAGCCTGGCCTTGGGCACTGCCAGGGATCCAGGGGCAGCCACAGCTGCTCTGGGCACCCTGTGCCAGGGCCTGCCACCCTCACAGGGAGCAATTCCTTCCCAATATCCAATGTCCAGCCCATCCAATTCCCCTTGCTCTCAGGGGAGGTCATTCCACCCTGAGCACGTGGGAATCATCCCAACCCCAGGTTGTGCTCGAAGGTTTTTGCAGCCCAAAGTGATGGAGCTGAAATGTGAAGCAGAGGTTGGACACTCCCCCAGAACTTGGGGTGGAAAATGTCCTTTTGCTCTGCAGCCTCTGGGGCCGTGCAGGACTCTGGGAGGAGCTCAGGCCCCTTTGATTTGCTCTCCCCAGCCCTGTTTGCTCCCTTGCAAGGGGTCACACCCCGATATTCCTCCAGTGCTTCAACAGGGAAACCCAGGCTAAAACACGGGGTTTTCCATGCACGGCCCTCCCTGTGCCCTCTGTCCCCCCTCCCCAGCTGCCCCCTCTCTGTAGCTGACCCACAAGGGAATTTTTGAGCCATTTTTCTCAAACCGGTATTTTGGAATCCCAACAAACAAACACCCAGCTCATCCCTCAGAGGGAAGTTTCCTCCAGCTTTCAGCTCATTTTCTGCATTTTCAGTTAAACCTCCCCCGTTTTACCTGACACTGGAGCCTCCCTCCCTTCAGATTGAGCCTCAGGTTTATTTTCAATGCCAATTAACAGCTTTTCTCTTCCCCTCACTGGGATGCCCTTTACCTTGTAGTTTTCCTGCCCTGTCCCAGTGCTCCCAGCACTGCAGATGCTTCCTGCTGCCAGGGGAGAGCAAATTAGAGCTTGTCCTGTCTCATATGTCAGTGAGAAGTGTCAGGGGAGCCCTCGTTCCCAGCACACACAGGGCCATATGTTTGTCTCCCAAGCCAGAGCAGCAGCAAAATGCTGCTGACGGAAGCAAAGTTGGAATGTATTTAATTCCTCCAGTTTTGTGCCTTGGCACCCCTGGATGATCCTTCGTGCTGAGTGCTCGGAGTCACTCCTGCCTCAACCCTTCACAGATCAAGGGGGGCAGAGCCAGAGCGAGGGGAAACTGCAAACCACACCAGGAGAGGAGCAAAGCTGGTGAGGGGTAAACTCAGCGTGGGCTGGACACAGGGCTTGGCTGAGCAAGGTCAGAGGCTCTCCAGGGAATCAGAGAAGGGAATCACAGAGGCTGGAAAAGAGTCGGGGATCATCCAGTCCAACCTCTGAGTGGTCCCCACCAGCCCGGAGCTCCGAGTGCCCCTGATGCCTTGAGAGGCTCCCTGGCAACAGAGACTGGACAGGCATAAGGGAATAAAGGTGGGTATTTATTGCAAAGGCCTTCAAAGGTGCACCCTGGGGAGCCAAGGGCTCCAAGCTGGACCCCAAGAGTGACCCCGAGTCACGAGTTCCCCACACCTTTATGGGTTTGGTCCATTTGCATATCAACATATGATTTTGCATATCCTTTTCATGCTGCTTTAAGGACAGTGCCGTGCAATGGGTGCCCGGAGCAGCTGTGGCTGCCCCTGGATCCCTGGCAGTGCCCAAGGCCAGGCTGGACACTGGGGCTGGGAGCAGCCTGGGACAGTGGGAGGTGTCCCTGGCCTTGCCAGGGGTGGCACCTGATGCTTTAAGGTCCCTCCTAACCCAAACCAATCCACGATTCCGTGACTAAAAGCAGAAATTTTCTCTTTCTACAGTCTCAGTTCAGACACAGAATCCTGAAAATAAACTGAATTTCAGACACTGAATCCCGATTTCCAGAAAATAATTAGCTAAGAACTCAAACAAGGCACCTCAGTGCCCTCACACCACTCCTTTCCCAGGGTCTTGTTCTCTAACAGGAACCCTCCGTGTTCCTCAGGGTGTCTTCCCGAGGCCGAACTTTTACTTAATCTGCATTAAAAAGAGCTGGAAGGCTTTGGAACACCTGCTGCTGCCCTGGGGCCGTGCTCACCTCATTCTCATGCAGATCCACATCCCCCGGCACTGACAGGATGGCTTCCCGGGTTCAGCGGCCCCTGGACCAGCCTCTCAGGGAACAAATGAAGCAAAAACTCCTCCAAAATACACTCAGAAAAATGATTGCCTTCCTGGTGTTAAATGGTGACGCTCGGGCCACTGTTTCTGGCTGGATTCTGGCTCTGTACAATCACACGTTATTGTTTGCTAATGAAATGCATGATCGAGTTAAATGAACATGAATGGGAGCAGCAGTGCCGCAGACAAGAAAGCAGGAGGGATCTATAATTAATGTGATCATCGGAAAAAAGCTGTGTGATATCATTCCATCAATTATCAGCCTCTAATAATTCTGTCACCGAGTAAATGAAAGTGTTTTATCAATTAGTGCCAATCGTTTCCCCATCAAGAGAACTGAATGCTGCTGAAAAACCAAATCATAACTGCAGCGATGGAAGGAAAGGAAACAAACCCAGGATGAGTCTGGAGACAGCAGCGACCCTCCCTGGCAGGGGGGACACTGAGGCAGCTCCACCAAAGGGGGCATCAGGAGGAGCATTCCCAGCAGGTCAGGGGTGACCCTGCCCCTCTGCCCGGCCCTGGGGGCACCTCTGGGGTGACCCTGCCCCTCTGCCCGGCCCTGGGGGCACCTCTGGGTTGCTGTGTCCAGCTTTCATCTCTGTGGTGACCAGGGATAGCACCCAGGGAGCGGCTGGAGCTGGGCCAGGGCAGGGTTGGGTTGGATTTTAGGGAAAGGTTCTTCCCCCAGAGGGTGCGGGCACTGCCCGGGCTCCCCAGGGAATGGGCACGGCCCGAGGCTGCCAGAGCTCCAGGAGCGTTTGGGCAGCGCTGCCAGGGATGGACAGGGTGGGATTTGGGGGGTCTGGGCAGGGCCAGGAGCTGCACTGGGTGATCCTGGGGGTCCCTTCCAGCTCAGGATGTTCTGTGACTCTGAGATTCTGTGGCTTTGTGTCCCAGAGCAGCTGCTGCTCTCCCAGACAGCCTGAAGCCAGGGAGGGGTGCCTGAAGATGTGGAGGGGTGCCTGAAGCTGTGGAGGGGTGTCTGAAGCCAGGAAGGGGTGCCTGAAGCTGCTGCTGCCCCTGCAGAGGCTTGGAGCCCTCGGTGGAGATGTTTGTGAGCACTCAGCAAGAAGCTGCCTCTCCAGAGGGATTTTCTTTGCTCCTCTCAGGATGGGAGGCTGGTATTTGACTGCGTTATCTCCTAACTTAAAGTTCAGGCCATCTGGCATCCCAGTGTGCAAACAATCTTGTAAATTAAGGGGAAAAATACGGGCCTGACTCCCTTATGGCTACAGGCTGCTCAATAGCTGGAGATGTGCAGGGTGTTCTTGCAAGGAAACGAAGCTGGTCCTCAGCATCCCACCCCAGCAGGTGAGGCAGCGATTCAGGAACAAAGGAACCGGGAATGTGACTGACCTTGCTCCTTTCTGGCATGTTCTCCTTCACTGATTTACCCGTGGAATACTGATCCTCCTCCAGCTGGATGCAGTGACGGGGCTCAGCCATGACTTTGCAGACCTGGCTTAGGGTTTTATGCCTCCCTTTGTTAGAATTCCCAGCAGGTTCACTCTTTACCTCAGCCCAGGAGCTCATTTTGCTCTGTGCTGAACCCACAGAACTTTTTCCACTCCGTTTCCTTTAACTAATGTGGAAAACTTTCTTCACAAACGCTTTTAAATTATCACCCTCTCGCTCCTTTCTTCGAAAGCCTCCCTGGTATATTTGGTGCACTTTTCACAAGGCTCCTATTTTATTTAAGACCATTAGCAGCTTCAAAAGTTATATAAAGATGAAAGATCCTCCCATGTTTTAATGAACCTCAAAATGAGCTTTAGAACAATTTGATTAGAAAGCTCTCAAGACGTCAAGCGCTCCCTCGGGACTGAGCCGTAACGAAGGTAATAATTAGCAAGAACAAATTTTAAAATGACTTATTCCATAAATATATGTTTTACTCCTGGTACTCAGAGCCTGAGCCAAGTAGGTAAAGGTCTGGAGAAGTGGAGCAAGGCTAAGAACATACAAAGACATGAAAGTACAGATGTCTTGCCTCCACGGGAAAAATAAAACGAGGTGGGCAGAGAGACGAGGAGAGCTCAGTGCCTGCCAAGGAAAGCAAGGTGGGGCTGGGATAGAGGGGCACCCAAGCTGGCACGGTGCTGAGGGTGCAAACAGAGGCGGTGGCCTGGCACCCCCGTGACCAAAACCACAACAGACACGAGGGCAGGGGCTGCACGTGGATTTTGTGGGGTCTTGTCCTGTGGCCAGCACAGAGGTGGAGCTGACACCGGAGGTTCAGGGAGTTGTGAGTCCCTAGCCGTGGGAGGCTGCACAGGAATCACCCTCAGATCTGCGGGATGGGGAGAGAACTCCTGCAGGATTGGTTATATTGGTAATTAAATCCCAGAGATTCAATGCCGTAACTCCTGAACTCGTACAGGATGCTGCTGCTGCTGTAAACAACCCTTGCAGCAGGAGTGGATGGAAATTTCTCCTGCACTCCTAACAGAAGTGCAGCTGGGGAGGCTGAGCAGGTAGGATAAATCTAAAGAAAGCCTCTCTGATTGTCAAAGGAGCGATTTTTGAGTCTCTTGTTCACGTACCAGGGCAGATCATTGCTCTGGTTTCCAGCGTGACTCGGGACTNACGAGGGCAGGGGCTGCACGTGGATTTTGTGGGGTCTTGTCCTGTGGCCAGCACAGAGGTGGAGCTGACACCGGAGGTTCAGGGAGTTGTGAGTCCCTAGCCGTGGGAGGCTGCACAGGAATCACCCTCAGATCTGCGGGATGGGGAGAGAACTCCTGCAGGATTGGTTATATTGGTAATTAAATCCCAGAGATTCAATGCCGTAACTCCTGAACTCGTACAGGATGCTGCTGCTGCTGTAAACAACCCTTGCAGCAGGAGTGGATGGAAATTTCTCCTGCACTCCTAACAGAAGTGCAGCTGGGGAGGCTGAGCAGGTAGGATAAATCTAAAGAAAGCCTCTCTGATTGTCAAAGGAGCGATTTTTGAGTCTCTTGTTCACGTACCAGGGCAGATCATTGCTCTGGTTTCCAGCGTGACTCGGGACTGGAGCCAGCCTTACCCACAGCCAGGACCAAACCAGGCTCTCACAAAGCTTCTCCAGGCTTCCCACGAAGAATACAGAAAAAGCATATCAAAGGCTTATAAAAGAAAAGGCAAAAAATCATCATGGCATCACTGGGACTGGCTGAAAATCCAGCCTGGCTGTTGCTGCTCCAACACTTCCCAAATGACCTCCCAGAGCCTCCCAGGCTGCGGCCCCTGCCTGATTCCTGGGAAGGAAGAACCACTGCTGGGGAATTTCCTCTCGGTGGCTCTGATTCAAGTTCTCAGCCCCTGTCCCTGTCCCACCCTGGCACCTGCACAGGGATTTGTGGGGAATGGAGAGGGAACAGCTCAGCTCCAGCGCTCCCTCGCAGGGACGGCTTCGTGCAGACCAAAAACAGGCATTGTTTCAAAAATAGGATGATCCATTTTTGACATGAAAAAGGCTCCCTGCTCCTTCTTGGGTTGTGCATAAAATTATCTTGGGTTTTTTTCGCTGTGTCTCCTCCTCATCAGAAAAAATCTCACCCCGGGCTATTTTGAAGCTCCGGCGTGTTCCTTTTCATTCATATTTTTCAGTGTACTACAGAAACATTTGCACTTCTGAAATCTCCTCGCTGAAATGTGTGAACTGCTCTCCACTGAAAGGGAAGCCTGAATTTCCATGGATCATTTCCATTCGTCCTGTTTTGAGGTGAAGTAGTAAAGGAGAATGCCTGAGGCATTCCCAGAACGGAGGAAATGTCTCAGAAACCAGCAGTGGGTGTGAAATCACAGCATCATTAGGGCTGGAAAAGACCTCCGAGAGCATCAAGTCCAGGTTGGCACCAGGACTTCCTAAGTGGGGATTTGAAGACAAGGAGAAATCTGGAAAAGCTCTGGAACCACCACGAAGAGCACTTGCGTGGGAGACAAAGCTGAGGAAGGGAATCTGGGAGAGCTTTGCTGAGGAGACAGAAATGAGAGGGAGGAAGGAGCTGTGAGATGCCGAGATCGGAGATCCCAGTGACCAAAGTTTCCTGCCTGCCACTGGAGAGCTCGGCCAGCTCCCACCAGCTCTCTGTTTCTCCACCCAGAGCATTAAAACCCCTTTTTTTAGTGGTAAAAAATACAGGACTATTTCTGTTCCAGCAACCACGGTCTAGAATGAGTAGTGCTGCAAAGAGATTGCACAGATTTTAATCCATGTAATCATCCTTAACCTTTCCTGCCTGGCAAATTGGTTCATTTCCTTTCATTCATGTATCTCAATTGATTCGATGTAAATATATACTTTGCTTGGCGTCTTTGCCTGCTTATTTTTCTTTTGTTTAGAAACAAAAGCAGCAATTAAAGAACGATAAAGCCATTACTAAGTAGACCACGCGGTGGTTTTCCTTTGGAAAGGAAAGCGTTACCACTTGGCCATTCAGGGGACTTCAGCCACAAGAACTCGGAGAGGGAATTCAATGTTTTGGAAGCTGCTTGTATTAAATTTCCCGAATCTCCCGCTGAATCCAGGCACTCCAGCCTGAGGGAAGGGAGGAGTGTAAATGCCCAGAGCTGGAGCCTCCAGGCTGCACCCACGGCCCCGGGGGCTCTCCATCCTCTCAGCGCTGTCCCAGCCCCTCATGGTTTCACTCCTGAGCCTGCCTGCTCCCCACAGCTCCTTTTCCTGGCTCGCTGAGCCACCAGTGGCAGCGCAGAAATACAGAACCACCGGGGGATTCGATGCAGGTGCTTTTATCGAAGAGCTCTGGGCATCAGGGGTATAGACAGACCCAAATCTGACTCCGACATGGATCCGAGATGGATACATTTTATACTCTTTGCTTACGTAACTGTGGTATAATCATATGTTAATCATTAATTTGATATTGTTCTATTGTTTCCACCCAAGCATGAGCATCGTGTGCATTGTTTCCACCCAAGCATGAGTTTAAGCCCCCTCCCCACAACATTTCTTGTGATTGTTATTCCTTTCTCGTGATTCTTGATCAAATAATTATTTTTGATTACATTTACTAAATAATCATGGCATTTAACTTCATCACCTGCTACACAGCTGGGTACACAGGTATAGGTTCCCCTGATTTAGCAAAGACAATGCCCATTCCCGTGCCCAAGCACAGATTATTCTCACTTTGCCCAAGGCAGGCGGGAGAGGCCGCCCAAGGCAGGGGTGGCTGCAGAGAGCTCGGGGAGCCCAGGAGGAATCGGTTCTCAAGCAATGCCTGATTAAACTGTGAAAATCACTGCCGTGGGAAGGGAAAGATTAAAGAAAGGCAAAAAAAAAAAACAAAACGTGCAGGGAACTGGAAACAGCAGATGAGACAAGTAATGAAATGACACGAGAGTCCAGTGCAGTGTCAGGTGTAGGAATCTCTCAGTGCCTTGTGAGAGGGGAAGGAGGAGCGAGGAGATGGGAGGGGGAATTCTGTGCTTTCAGGAGCCTTTTTCCTGAGCCTCTCCTGTCCCAGAGGAGCTGTGGGGCGGGATGGGACTGGGTGGGTCCAGGGGAGTTTTCTGACCAAGGCAGAGCAGGGCTGGGTAGGAAGTGGGGCACCCAGAGAGCTCCCAAAAAGGGAAATGCTGTCTGCAATACCTCAGGAAAACCAGGTCTCTGGGTGGGTGGTTTGTGCTGACAGCAACAGATCTAAATTTGATGATAATCTCTATAAAGAAATCACAGACCTAAAATTACCTTCTGTTCACATTCTGGCGTAGTTTTGATCCACACTGCAGTGGGAAGAGTCACCTACAGGGAGCTTGTAGAAATTGTAACGTGCTGATTGTGCCTTGACACCCATTTGTGGGTTGAGTAGAGACTTTTAGGGCTGGAAGTCACTGCTGAGAGACAGCAGGGTCCCCTCCCCACAGCCCTCATCTAGCCCTGCTCCCAGCAGGGACGGTGGCACAGGCAGGGACAAAGTGACAAAAAAGGGGCTGGACCACTCTGGGTTACTCCGTGCCCGCGTTCTGCACTGGCTGTACGGGAAAAAAGTGGAAATAGAAAAGGAGGAAAGAGGGGAAAAGCCCCAGAGGAGGTGGAGGTGGGGTTATGAGCTCTCACCGAGCTCAGCCCTTGCAGAGACTCTAACCTAAATTAATAGATCCTCTGGGGTGTGCAAAACTGGGCTAATATTTTGCAAGAATAGCTCTCCCCTGCCTCTTGCCCTCCAGTATGATGAAGACAAAATGCCTTCATTATAGCAGCATTTAACAGTGTGCAGTGTTTATGAAGAGGCTGGAGGATGTGAAGGAATCCAAACCAATTACATTAATCTCCCAGCAAATAAAGCTGCAAATATTTACCTTCACTATACTGCTTTATCTTATTGGACAAGCTCTGGAATTAATCTAAATCCAGTCCTTTAACCTTGCTGGATGGATTGCTCTCACTGACATCAGGAGGTGACCCAGGATATGCAGCTGGGCTCCACAGGCAGACCCCAGTGCATCCATAAATCACATTTTGGGCACTATTTAAATCTCCTGCATCCATTGCAGAGCTCTAAGAGAAGCTCTCCCAGCCTCCACGGAGTTCCTGGTGGCTCAGGAGGGTGCTGCAGTGCGAGAGAAGTGCAGGACAACCCATCCCATGGTTAACAGGCAGCACAGCAGTGCCAGATTTTATGCAAGACTGTTCCTGGAGTGATGTCAGTTCATCGCCATGAAACCTTTCCTCACAGGAATCCATTGATCCAGCCCGAGCTCTCCCCGAGCCTCAGGCAAGTCCCATGTCTGCTACAAATAAACCTGGTTTGCAAAGCTCCAGCTTGGGGTTTTTTCTTTTTTTTTTTTTTTTCCTAGATTTTTTCCATGTGACATCTGAATTTTTCCACATTCAGAGCTTTGGGTAAGACATGAGCTCGTGGTGGCCACAGGACAGAGCAGCCAGGGAGGGACAGGTTTGAGCTGCTGTGTGAAACACCTGAGTTATTGCTTCCCGTGCCAGCCCAGCCCCAAGCTGCAGCTCCCTCTCCCTCCCAGTAACCCCGGCTCTCTGAGCTTCTGCTCTGGCCAAAAACGCAGTTCTGGGTGAGTCCTTCCCATGCAGGGGCAGGCAGAGCTCTGCAGAGGGTTCGGAGCCTCTGCCAAGGACGGCACGGAGAGTCTCCTGCTCGGCGGGGAGGGGACAGGGTCTGTCAGGCTGTCCCGACGCCAGGCCAGGAATGCAGCTCTTCCCTTTGCCAGAAAAATTCCCCAGTCTTTCTTTTGATCTCAGGCTGGTCTGGATTTGTCACAGAATCACAGATTCATTAAGGTTGGAAAAGACCTCTGAGTTCATCAGGTCGAACCTCTCCCCCAGCACTGCCAAGGCCAGCACCAACCCCTGTCCCCAAGTGTCCCCAAACATCCACTCATGTTTTAATTCCACCACTGCCCTGGGCAGCCCTTTCCAAGCCTGACCACCCTTTCACTGAAGGAATTTTGTCCTAATATCCAATGTAAACCTTCCCTGGTGCAACCTGAGGCTGTTTGCCTTTGTTACCTGGGAGAAGACTGACGAGTACAAATCAGAGAGCTTCCCTATAACAGTTCTGTTTTATTAATTAGGTTTTTCTCTGCTAGGCTTTTCTCTACCATTTCAACATTTTGGCCAAGTAGACTTTTTAGTCCATACACTGAATTGTGAGTCCTGTGTACACAAAATACAGCAAGGCCCTTTTGCCCATCACAGTCTTTGAGTGTGCTCTGTGATTTCAAACTCCCCAGATGTGGCCAGGCGTGTGCAGCAGTTCCTGGGATGGTCTTTCATGGAATCCCAGAATGGTTTGGGTTGGAAGGGACCTCAAAGCTCAGCTCATCCCACCCCTGCCATGGGCAGGGACACCTCCCACTGTCCCAGGCTGCTCCAAGCCCCGTCCAACCTGGATTTTGGTGCCAGACCCTGGGGTACATTCTCAGGACAGGCCTTTGAACACTCTTGTCTAAAGCCCATCAGCACAAGTTGTCCTGAAAAATGTTACCTGAGTGTTCTGGAATATCAGAGTTCCCTTCAGCTCAGCTCTGCCAGGCTGTGGAAATCAGCCCCTGGAGAGCTTTTGAGTTATTTTGTGTAAACACTTTCAATCTCCAGATCTTGGCAATTGGTGCTTTATTTATTTAATGTCCCCTCCTTACACCTTGGAACAGCATTTTGCTTACACAAGTCCCAAAGCAGAAGAAGGAAAAATCACTCCAAAGGTGCAGTGTAACACCTCCTTCCTGCCCATTTAGGCAATTTATAGTGAAACCAGATAGCTTTGAGTAGACAAATCCATTCCCTCAATCGTTTATATCCCATAATAGTTTCTTCCTCTCATAAATTTAACTTACATGTGAGAAATCACACGAATTCTCCGAATACCCTGTGAATTTCATTGATGGCAGAGGAGTGCTTTGAGCAGAACAGGGAAGCTCCTTGAAACGCCAGGAGCACGCAGGGGAGAGAAGCAGCCAGGTCCTGCCCCGTCCCTGTGCCCACCTTGGCAGAGGGTGCTGGGGGGGACAGTGACACCAGCCCAGGGACACAGCCCGCTCTGAGAGCCCCCCACGGCCAGGGGACACAGCTCCGGTGAGAAGTGCAAAACTGGCACAAACGGGGAAACAGTAACTCGCACAAGGCTGTGAAATCATCATTGCTAGGGAGAAATTCCTGGTTTATACTGGTGTGAGGATGATCCCCTTTCCTCTGCCAGAGAAATCCACATTCATTCAGGGGAACCACGGCCCCACATCTGCCCCAGCTCATCACTCTCTGCCGAATTAGGGGTGGGTACAACTGCAAAGGGAACTTGTCCTGCATGGCACACGGGGAAAGCTCATCCCTGAGACTCCTCCAAGTCACCAAGCAGGAGCTCGGGGAGGTGGCAGGAACTGGAGTTGTGGAGTTGAGGAGCAGGAAGGAGGGAATGCATCTGGAATTCAGAAATCCCTCGGAAGTGTCTTTGTTAAGTGCAGTGGAGCTGGGGTATTTGCAGCATTTTGCAAGTGCCTGAATTTTTTATTTTAAAAAAAATGGCAGAATCAAAACCATTTTATTAACTCATCTTCATTTTGCTGATCTCTTTAAGGCAAAGAAAAGCAAATAAGCGATTCCCTCCACTCCGGATGAAATGTTTCATATCGAGGTCCTTCAGGGGAAGTCATTTGTATTTTCATTCAAAGCTAGCTCATTATGAAACATCTTTCAATTGTCATTTAAAGAAAAACACGGAATTTGCAATGAAACACGTTGTTAAACACAGACCAGAAGTCTCCCAACTGGAAGCGAGGAGCTGATTCCAGGCGGGAAGCTCAGCCCAGCCCTCAGCTCCTGCTGGAGCCCTGCTCTGCACCCACATCCCGGGAAATGCCAGCCCAGGGCAGCTCCTGAGCGCTGACAGCCCGGCAGGAACGACAGACACACCCTGGGTGGCATCCGGGCTGGGAGGACACGGCAGGAGGGGTTAAACCCTCCAGGGAACTGCACACGAATGAACCAGGCCCGGGTGGTTGATTCCTCCTTATCTGACTCCATCCCAAGGCTCTGCACGGTTCTGCTGCTTTTTATTTTACTGAACCCAGCCTTTTCCCTGAGGTTCCCATCGCTGTTCTCTCCAAAAGGCGTTTTGGTGCCACATCCCCAGCGAGCTCCCTGTTTTCCAAGGAGTGACAGGACAAGGGGGAATGGCTTCAGGCTCAGAGAGGGCAGGGATGGGTGGGATATTGGGGGAACGATCATGAGGGGCTGATCCATGGTTTGGGCAGAGCCCCCTCTCCTCCCCCAGAGCACAGAAGCTGCAGATTCTTTAATTGCAGCATAAAAATGACTGAGATTCCATGTCCTTCCCTCCAGACACCGCTGCCATTCCCGACTGTGCTTGACCAGCTCTGCAAACTCCAAATTCACACACATTCAAAACATAAATCCAAAACTTCCCATTCTTCTCAGAATGACCTTTACTTTTCAAATTGCCCAATATCTGCATTTTATGTGGGAAAATGCAATTCATTCAGCCATAATAAATATCCAAGACTGTCCTGAGAGACCCCATACATTTGGATCCAGGCAGTGAATTTCAGTTTAATATTGCAGGCCGATTTGTTTTGCTATTAATTCCAGCAAGGACAATTGATCAATTGTTTTAATTTTAAATCAGAGAGCTAATATCTGCCTTTGCCTTCCCTTGTGGTCGTTCAACTGCTGACTCTGAGCTGCAAAGATCACTTCTGATTATTCTGTTTTGTAGGTAATTCAGCCACCCCGTGTGGGGAACATCAGCTGCCCTTTCCCCGTTAGGATGGAGAATTTCAAACCAGCCTGAAGGAAAATGTGGGATTCCCACTTTGGGAGGTTTGGAGGTTGTGAGACCTTTACACCCCGCTGACCCCTCTGCCCTGTTCTCGCCGTGTCTGTGCAGGTCATGGCCAGCACTCAGCCCTTTGCAGCAAAGATTTCTGCCTTTGTTTTCTGGGATCATCTCCTGCTTTCTCTCTGCCCTCATCATTTTATGACCTCCCTCAAAGTTCTCTTGCTGTCTGCACTGCAGCGTGGCCCTTCCTCGTCTCGGGGTTGTTGGAGGTCTGCAGCTCCCTCCACCTCCTTCCCTTCCTTCTCCTGCTCTTTTTTCCACCTCACTCTCTCACAAACCAGCCCCCACATTCAGCCCCCAAGTCACAGAATCCCGGCATGGTTTGGGTTGGAAGGGACCTTAAAACTCATCTCGTTCCACTCAGGGACACCTCCCACTGTCCCAGGCTGCTCCCAGCCCCAGTGTCCAGCCTGGCCTTGGGCACTGCCAGGGATCCAGGGGCAGCCACAGCTGCTCTGGGCACCCTCTGCCAGGGCCTCACACCCTCACAGGGAGGAACCTCATGGACTTTTTGCCAGCTCCTCTACAGACACAAGTCAAGGTCTTAGCAGAGGTCACACCACCACTCTCTCCCCTCCCCCTTTTTATGCAATGGTGTTTCCAGATGGTGCTTTTTTGGAAGCAAGAACATTCTGCAGAAAGGAATTTGTTGGGCTTTGTTTGCCGTGTTCCTCTCTCGGAATCAATTATTCTGGCAATTCTCATTTGTTAGCAGATTCATTGCTGTGATTCCTTCCTGCATACTGATATCCCAATCCTGGTTCTCCAGGTACCTGGAATGGTGGCAAAATGCCTTTTGGGGGCAAGAGGCTGCAGCTCTGATCCTCGTGGCAGCTCTGGAATGTTGTGATTCCATTTTAAGTTCCGCACATTTTAAGCTCAGCCTGCCTTTTCCCTTGACACTTTTGGCCCGGTCTAATTGCAGTCCCTGCAGCTCTGCTCTGTTCCATTGAAAAGCTCATTTTCTGAGCTTCATTTCACTGGAGCCCATTCTCTGTAGCTGGTTCTGCAGCCAGAGCAGAGGGGGCTCTGTGGTCCTGCTGATCCTCACCGGGGAAACCAGGCCAGGCTGGGGCAGGGGCATTGCTGGGATGGGACCCCCACTCAGTGCTCCAGGTCACTGGAGATGGCCCAGAGACAAAGGAGAGGCTCTCAGGGGTCATTTCTTCTCTCTGGTGGCCCCAGGGAACGGCTGGAGCTGGACCTGGGTTGGATTTTGGGAAAGGTTCTCCCCCAGAGGGTGCTGGCACTGCCTGGGCTCCCCAGGGAATGGGCACGGCCCCGAGGCTGCCAGAGCTCCAGGAGCGTTGGGACAGCGCTGCCAGGGATGGACAGGGTGGGGGTGTTGGGGGGTCTGGGCAGGGCCAGGAGCTGCACTGGATGATCCTGGGGGTCCCTTCCAGCTCAGGAGGCTCTATAGAATCTCAGAATTATTCTGGTTTGAAAAGCCCTTCAAGGTCATCGAGTCCAGGCTGTGCCCGGTCCCCACCTTGTCACCAGCCCAGAGCACTGAGTGCCACGTCCTGGCGAGGGATGGGAAGACACATGTGGCCTTGCAAATACCGAAATGAAGGCTCTAATTCATCTGGAAAGTGCCTGTGTCACCCCCCTGCCCCCTCTGTCCCACCACTGCTCCAGGTCACACCATCCACTGTCACCATGCTTGGAAAGCTGGGATAGGATCTGAAGTCTTAAAGGTGGGGGCACGTGACATAAAACCCGGCTATATGATGGTTTGCAGGACACAGAGAAGGCAATCACACCCATCTGCTCCTGAAAACCCAGTGGGGACCTGGATCAGCTGCCAGGTGCTCAGGGCATGGCACAGCAGCGCTGAGCAGGATGGGGATGGTGCTGGGCTGGCAGCTTCTGTCCCCTGGCCTCAGCTCTGACAGCTGCTTACAGCAGTCTGTGTCTGCTGCAACCCCAGGGAGACACAGGGATCAGGAAAGGAGCCCCGGGCAGGAGCTGGAGCGTTTGTCTGGCTCTCACTGCTCTGTCCTGCAGGCTGCAAGGTGGGAGAGATGAGATAGAGAAGAGATGGATTGTCTCCTGAGCTCACTCTTTCCCTGTCATTAATCAGCCTCTCTCCGCAGATAATTTGTATAAAGGTACAACTTAGAGCAAAACAAAGCCCGTGGAATGATTTCTGCCCGTATGAATTCTTAATCCAAGCAGGACAGCAGATAATGTCTCTCAGAGCAGCCAATTAATTACTGCAGGGCCGGGGCTGCGGGGCCGCCTCCTCTCCCCCGGGAATCTGCTGTGTCCAGGGGCAGGAAGAGCTGCCCTGGCACAGGCACAGCACAGAGGGACAGCTCTGCTCGGGGACAAGGGCTGTGCCCAGCAGAGCCCTCCTGCTGCCCGGAGGGGCCCAGCCATTCCCAGGAGAGCAATTCCTGCTGGTTAAACTGGGGCTGTGTGTGGCACCGCTCAGCATCCTGTGCTCAGAGACTGGAATTTGGTCCTTGGCACCCGCTGGAATATTCCCTGCCCTGTCCTCACGGCTGGAGCCTGTGCTGGAGGAAAGCAGGGGCTGTATCTAAAGCCAGGTTCCCAGTGGACCAAACAAAGCACATTTGCTGTTTGGCCTTAGAATTTACTTCCAACCGAGGCATCAAAATATTGAGCCCATTCCTCAGTGTCCTACAAAAGGCCTGGCCACAGCTATTGATGTGGAGCAGTAACTCAATCACCAGCACCCCTGGGTCAATAAACTTTCGACGTTATCTCAACAGAAATTTAAATCTCGGGTTAGTTTCCCATCTGTTTATTTAATACCGATGCATTAAGAATGTTCTGCCCTTGGCAATCAATGAAACCAAGTCTGCCCTGGGGTTTGGGCTGAGCTCTACCCTTTGAAGTTAAGTCAGGTATAGAAATCTGTCTGCAGCTCCCTCTGTAACAGTTTGTTCTGGGGGAGGAAAAAAAAAAAGTTTGAATGTTATGCTCTGATTCTGATAGAGAATTCTCTCTAAACCCATTGTAGTCCAAAAAAACCCCTTACAGCCGAAAGCAGCGCTCAGCTCGGGGATTTGGCAGCTTTTACAAATGGGGATTAATGAACGACCTCTCGCTGCCCTCGGAGCCTCCCGGGTGCCAGCCCGACGCGGAGCCTTTGAAAATGTTCCAGAGCAGTGCGAGCCGGGGGCTGCCAGAGGAAAGCTGCCCTGAATAACACCCTGTCCCAGCTGCAGGGACCTCTGCCTCCCCGGCCCCTGCTCCCCCGGCCCTTTGGGGGGCTCTGTAAGCCCGGGGCCAGTCCCGAGTGCCTGGAGCTCTGCGCCCCTCTGAAGGCAGGGAACTGCTGAGCACAGAGGTCAGGTCCTTCAGGCTCCTCCCGATCCCTGCGAGCCACAGGGAAAGCGCCCTGACTCAAATCCAGCTGAGGAGCCGGGAATAATGAATGGGAGAAACAAGATAATAATAATAAATCTTGTTCTGAAGTCTTTAATGACGAGGCTTTATTGTAAATCCATCACAAGGAAACGTTAATATGGAGCCACCCAAATAGGTCAGGTTAATTACATCATCTGGAAATGCTGTGGTACCTCCAGCCTGCACAAGAAAAAGGAATCAAATCCCCTGGGAGTGGGAGAGATGGCTTTTTTTTAATTAGTTGAGTATTAAAGTCTCTGTGCTAACATCTCCCAGTGTTCCTGTGGCTTAAGTGAGATGCCAGATTTTACCTCCTGTTTGACAAACCTGATATTTACAGGTAAGGGATAATTAGGGCTGATTATCTGTGTGCCAGTTTGCATCCTGCACTGCTGGCCCACCTTGGAGTCATGGAAAACGCTTCCAGGCTGTCCAGGCTTTGTGCCAGGGGACATTCCAGGCCCTCGGAGTGAGCACCTCCCCTCATTCTGCTCTGTGTGCAGCCTGTGCCCCGTTCCCTGTTCCACAGCCAGGAACACAAACCCGTTCTGTGAGGGTTCCCTGGGATGTGCTCTCAGCTCCTCCTGGAGCCCCTGGGTGGCTGCAGGGAAGGCTCTGAACCCTCCCTCACTCCCTCCCTGCCCACGGAGCTGCCACTTCCCACGTTCTCAAGGTCACTTTGGCTCCCAGAGGTTCCCAAATTCTCCCCAGTCCTGAATTTCTAGGAAAAAACCCCAGAAGTTGCAAGACCCTTGAGCTCCCCAGCTCCAGGAGAACGTGGTCCATGTCCTAAGAGTGAGAGCACAGAACCAGGGGTGCTCCAGAGTACCCAGGGGATGCAGTTTTAGCATAAAAATGGGAATATTCCCACAGCCAGCTGGAAACAGGAACACTCCCAGGCTGGGCCATGCTTGGGACCAGCCCCACTCCCCTTCCTGAATCTCCTTTGGTTTTTCTTTCAGCCACAACCAGCTGGACAGGGGTGCCCAAAACAGTGTTGGAAGGAGAATAATCTTTTCAAAAGGAACAAACATTTCCCTTGAACAACTAAATCCCTTTAGAAATATCCTCCTGTTGGGTTCCGTGTTTTGAAAACTCAAAACATTTTTCAATTCTCAAAACACGGTTTTTTTTCTTCTCACTTTTCATCCAGAAATACACTTTTCCCAGGAACTGTTATTATATTATCACAATATATAATCCCTCCTCGTCCGTAAAACACCAGCGATGTATTACTGAGTTATATTAAAATCTCTATTTATACTTTTCTCACTTCAAGCCACGGCGTTTTTACCAAGCAGCAGTGACTCCAGCAGACCTGCACTCATCACTGGCAAGATGTCACCGAGGTTCCTGCACCCAAAAAAAGCTTTGTTTAAGGCTTCAGCAATTGTTTTGAGCTAATAATTGCCGGGTGGGAGAGCTGTGAGTCACCAAAGCGCGGTGACTCTGTGACCTGCAGAGGTACCCGGAGGAGGCAAAGGTTATTTAAGAAAGCAGCGTTTTCCCTCGCTGGTTAAATGCGATTTCTTTGTGTTGCCGTGCCAGTCAGTGCGTGGCTGCCGGAGGAGTGCAGAGTGTGACATGGGAAAGTGGTAGGTGTTGTTACTAAGCACATTACCCTGACAAGAAAAACACAGGGCTCGCAGACAGCTGAAAGGCTCCGCTCGGGCTCCAAGCTGCTGACAGCTCCTGCTCGCCCCAGGAAGCTCCAGAGCTGAGGAGCAGGGCTCTGAAATGGGGGTGCAGAGCAAGGCTGGACTGCGGCCCCAAAGCCGGGCTTTGCTCCGGTAAGGAAGAGCTTAAAGAGTTCTGTGGGGAAAAAGGAGAAAGAAGAAAAGAAAGAAAAAAAAAAAAGGCAAAGATTGCTTTCTATAAATAAATGTGGGCAGGGAAAGTGCTGGGGAGGGAGAAGATCTAACAGACAAACTTGGCACGAGAACAAAAAGTAGGCACTAGCCATGAATAAATTCCGAGTGGAAAACTGAAGGAAGTTTCCATCCAACAAAGGAACAAAAGCCTGGAACAGGCAGGCCCGGGGAGAGGAGAAGTGGCTGGAGCGGAGCTGAAGGGCAGGAGAAAGGCGAGGGGAGAGACAGGAGCTGCCCGGCCAGCCCGGGGGTCCCGCACAGCCCCCCGAGCTCCGGGGATGCTGCAGCGCCTCCCGCCCCGGGGGAGCTGGACTGGGGGTCAGGGATACTGGGGAGCCCTCAAGGACCCACCCATCCCTCGGGATCACCTCCCTCTGGCACTGGGGGGACGTTCCCTCCCGGACACTCCCTACCTGCCATTCCCTCCCGGACACTCCCTACCTGCCATTCCCTCCCGGACATTCCCTATCGGACATTCCCTCCCTTCCATTCCCTCCCTTCCATTCCCTCCCTTCCATTCCGTCCCTTCCATTCCCTCCCTGCCATTCCCTCCCTTCCCCTGGCTCAGGAACACCTGCCCAGCTCAGGGCCGTTCTGGGGCTGCCTTTCTAAGCTCATTTTCCTGCCCTCGGTGTGAAGGGGACGGCTCTGAGGGCTGAACTCCAGGCTCCATATCCAGAGGTTTTATCTAAAAGGGTTTCTCCAAGAAATCCCTGTCCCTGCTTTCCGACAGGAGCCTTACCCAAAGCCTCTTTTTGTTCTCATTTATCCCATGGCCTGGGGCTCCTCTCCTCATAAAATAATGGGGTAAGGGAAGAAGGATTTTTGAACTGCGCAATTTTTTTTATCACTGGAAAAAGCTCAGGACAAAATTAATAATAATAAAGTTATTTTGCAAGGATCTGAAACTTTTTTGGAATATAAAATCAAAATAAAACTCTGGCATCAAATGAAACACTGATGGATTTCTCTTCTTTAAAAACTGAAATTAATTATCTGCCTTGTCCTGCCCTCAGCATTTAGATCATTAATGGGATGGGGATTACTGCTATTGCTGCTTTTAATTTTTTTTTTAATGCAGCTGATTTATCTGATGTTTGCAGCAACAACAAACATGGAAACCTGGGAGACAAAAGATGTGGATTGGAGCCTCTGAAGGAGGGAGCAAAGGGAGCCTTTGCAAGATTTTCTTCCTGTGGCTGTTCAGGGTTCATCAGAAGAACAGAGATAAAACCAAATTCCACCATCCAGAGCTTAGATGGACACGGAGCAGCACTACAGATCCATTTTCCATGGCCTTGCAGCTGGGGGTGCTGTGGAATGGCCTCTTAGCTACAGAAACAACAGAACAAAACCAAAGCTGAACCTGAAAATGTTCACAGATCAGAAAAGAAAAGAAGTTCCCTACAAAAGGAGTCTGGAGGTGCTGATTTGCTCTGTTCGAGGTGACGAGGAGCTCACACCCGGATCTTTGTTGCCTCAAGCAGGTTTGGCTTTGAGGCTGGAAACGAAATTGAAAGTAAAAGGTTTGGAACAAGAAGTGCAGCGAGCACTTCAGGGAAGACCAAAGGAAATGTTGGTGGAACACTCAGCAAGAAACCCCCTGAGCTTTATCTCAGCCCCTCTGCTGAGCCCCGTGCAGAGCCCAGGGTTAGATCCCCCAAAACAATGGGCCCAGGGTCAGGGGCCCCCAAAATAACACCCCGAGTTCAGCGAGGGCCTGGAAAAATGTTCTGCTCTTCTGCACGAGAAAAGCCTCGCCTTGAAATGCACAGGGAGTCGTCAGCTCAATTTCCTGATATAAATAGGGCAGCTCAGAGTCACAGTGAATACAGAAAATGTTTTCTTATATGCAAATGAGAGCTCACATTATTTCATAGAAGGAACTATAATAGTTGGAAATTAGCAAATGTTTCCAGATCCTTGTTAAAGGCAAGGGGAAAAAAAAGCAGCTCATCTAATGTTCCCGGATAAAAATGACATTAATTGAAAGTTTGATTCTATTCCCTAATGAATTTTCCTGTTGCATTGTAATTAATAACTACTTACATCCAAAAGAATTTGATATCCCTTCAAATTAGGGCATTACTTATAAATATGGTAATGTTTTAAGAGCAGTTCTGAGAATGCCAGGCACTGCTCTTGGAATGGCTGTGAGGAATGGGAACAAACCCTTAAAAAACCCTGCATGGGCTGCAGGAGTGTTGGGAGCCACTGCAGAGCCTGAATCCATCCTCTCCCAGGAACCTGAATCCATCCTCTCCCAGGAACCTGAATCCATCCTCTCCCAGGAACCTGAATCCATCCTCTCCCAGGAACCTGAATCCATCCTCTCCCAGGAACCTGAATCCATCCTCTCCCAGGAGTTCTCCAGCCCAGACCTTGCAGTGCCTCAAACCCACCTGGTCCTACAGCAAACCCCACGGGGGTGTTCCCACCCCGAGATTTGGGATTTGTCCAATACCTGCCATTCCATCATTCCAAGGCCAGGCAGGATGGATGGATGAACCTGTCCCTCTGGCATTTCCCTCTGGGTCACCTCTGAGACATCCCAGAGATAAGAGAACCACAGAATCATAAAATCATTGGACAGGGACACCTCCCACTGTCCAGCCTGGCCTTGGGCACTGCCAGGGATCCAGGGGCAGCCACAGCTGCTCTGGGCACCCTGTGCCAGGGCCTCACACCCTCACAGGGAACAATTCCTTCCCAATATCCCATCCAGCCCTGCCCTCTGGCAGTTTAGAGCCATTCCCTGTCTCCTGTCCCTGTCTAAATCGTCTCTCTCCATCTTTCCTGTAGCTCTTTCAGGTCCTGCAAGGCCACACTGAGGTCACCCCAAAGCTTCTCCTCTCCAGGTGAACACCCCCAGCTCTCCCAGCCTCTCCTCCCAGCAGAGCTGCTCCATCCCTCTGCCCATCCTGGAGCCTCCTCTGGGCTCTCTCCAGCAGCTCCAGGTCCCTCCCGTGCTGGGACCCTGGAAATGCTTTTGAGGCCCAGGGTGGACAGTCTGTGGCCATCCTTGGCCTCTAAACTTGCCCTTCAGGCTGCTGTTGAAGCATCACTTGGATGCTTGGGGCTCTTTAACAGGGGCCTCAAGGACGTTTTTCCCTTGTTCCTGGAAAAGAAGGAAAGGAGGGAAGTGCAAGCACAGCGAGGAATGAGCTGACACGTGCAGGCGCCTTCCTGCGCGGTGTCTGTGCCTGTTCCTGCTAATGCCACACACACCCACGGCCAGCATGGTGCTGCAGCTCCCAGCCTCGTGTGCTGCAGCATCCAGGCCATTCCCGTCCCAGGAAAGCTGATTATTTGGATTAACCCTGTTTCCTTCCAGCTCCCGCATGCTTTACTCCCTGTGTTACAGTAACTGATCTGAACGCGAGTCAATAACCTCGACCACACCCCAACCAAAACCTCCACCACGAAATACCAGGGGTTGGCCACCTTGACTTGAAATAATTCCTGTGAGTGCTGGAAAGAGAATTCCCACTGGTCCTGTCTGGCTGGGGAACCGGGAACCACTCTCGTGTTGGGATTGTCACTAACGGGGGTCACCTTGTCCCTTCTTGCACCCAGCACGGGCAGGGGGGGTTTGTGGGGAGCTCTGAAGTCCAAGGGAGAGAAGGGTGGAGAGGAGGGGTAGGGGAGTGCTTCCATCAGTCCTGGGATGCTTCCAGAGGGAAAACAGGTTCTGCTGCACAGGAGGAACCCTGGGGGCCAGCACTGGGGAAGGGACAGCGTGAAGAGCTTGGATGGAGGTGACAGCCATGAACTCATGGAACATGGAATGGTTTGGGTTGGGAGGGACCCTAAAGCCCATCCAGTGCCACCCCTGCCATGGCAGGGACACCTCCCACTGTCCCAGGCTGCTCCAAGCCCCAATGTCCAGCCTGGCCTTGTCCTGGCAGTGTCAATGCCCATGGAAAAGAGCTGGAGTCAGTCCTTGGTGAAACTGGTTTTAGGTTAATGAGTGTTTAATTCTTTCTTTCTGTCTTGTTATGGTTACTTATTTTTGGAATTACCTTCTAGTTGAAAGCAGCATTATGGTCCCATTTTCCCTCCTGTCACAGGGACAAAAGGGTCACAGAATTGTATTAATTTTAAACTGGCTGCTCCCTTGACCCAGGGAATGAAAATCTTTGCCCAAACACCTCCTGTTGTGAGCCGTGGTTCACATCTAAAACTCCTCCTGCGTGTCAGTACTTCTGGATTAGCCTTCATCTTCCTCTATCCAGAAACCTCCCCAAATTTCCCAGCTCGGGAATGACGTCACTTTGCTTCCCGTGCTAGCTCAGAAACCCAGGGAAGAGCTTTTTCCGGAGCAGCTTGGGCTGAAATCCCTTCTCCCGCCCCGGCACACGCACCATCACTCTCCTGCATTGGCAGACGAGGAGTTCCCCGCGCAGGCAGCAGCTCTCAGGGTCCCGGACGGTCCCCCCGGAGCGCCGGGAGCCGCGGCAGAGCTCGTCCTGCTCGCCCAGGCTGCGGAGCCTGGCAGCGGGATATAAAAAGCTGGCCATGGATGTGTGCCAGGAGGTAGTAAACAAACTGGGAGCTCTGTTTTTCCTCTGGCTTTCACTCCAGAGCCGTGCCTGTCTGTGGAGGAGAGTGCCCGGCTGCGCTGGGAGGATTTTTCGTATTCTAAGCCTGGCTCTTTTTTGGGGGAGAGACGAGGAGGGGCCGTCATTAACCCTGCTCTGCAGAGGGCCAGGTGAGCAGCAGGAGCTGCCCGGACTCCGCAGTCAGGCCACAGACGCTGAATGACACGAGCACCAAGTCCCCACCTGCCCCCAACCCTCATTGCCACCCCGAACGCGTGAAAGCAGATGCACACGGTGGATGAAAAGCCAAACACATCGATCACTCCGTACATCGCTGGCGGCCAGCTGTGCTGGCAGCAGGCAGCCGGGGCCGTGCTGCAGTCAGGCTGGAGGTAACGAGCGGGGAACGCGGCACCGGCACCGGCCGGGGTTGTCCGGGGGGCTCGGTGCGAGTCCCCGCAGCGGCGGTGCCGCTCCCGCTGCCCCTGCTCCCCTCGGTGCCGCCTGCCCGGCAGCCGTGCTGTGTCTGCCGTGTGTCTGCAGCCTGCTGCACCCCGGCCAGCCCGTGCCCGTGTCCCCGCCGCGCCTCGGCCAGCCCGTGCCCGTGTCCCCGCCGCCGGAACGCCAGGACACCGCAGCTGCCCTTGCCCGCGACCCCCGGAGCAGGTGCAGGCAAGGTAAGGCACGATTCCCCTTCGCTCTCGGCTGGGCAGTCGGGCAGGAGGAGGCGGAGGAGGCAGAGGCCTCTGCAGGCGCAGGGAGCTGCAGGAGGGAGGGCGCGATGCTGCCGCGGGAGGGATGCAGGGATGCTGCGCGGAGAGGGGGGGATGCCAGGCAATCCATCCTGCCCTCGCCGGCCTCCTCCCGCCCTTCCCGGGCGCAGCCCGAGCTGCGCGGGCTCCGCACGCTGCCTGCTCCCTCCCGGCCCCCAGCTCCCCTCCAGCCACCTCCGGTGCCCTCGGGGCTGCTCTCAAACCTCTGCCCCGTCCGCCTGCCTGGAGCAGGAGCCAATTCCCCCGGCAGACGAGGCCCCAGATTGGGCTCGCCATCCCCTGGGCACCCACCCAGAGCCCCCGAGGGCACAGCGGGACACGGCCACTCCCAGACCCACCAGGAGAAGGACCCTTGGCCTCATGGTCACCCAAAGCACCCAACCTGCCTCTGCCTCGTGCTGCAGCCCCACAGAGGAAGGGAACACAGGCAAAGAGCTCCTGGAGGCTGCTTTTCCCATGGGACCCCCTTCCCAAAGCCTCGTGCTTCTTGTTCATCTGGGGAATTGTACAGACAAAAGAAGGCAAAAGCAGCTCTTGGCTCCTGTGACAGCAGGGGGTTCAGCCTTCCTTTAGAAGCACCAAAGTCGAGCTAAAAATAACCCAAGACAATGCAGAGGAGCTGTTTGTCCCTGCCCGAGGCCGGGGCCAAGCCCCTGCCCCTGCCTGTCCTCAGAGCTGCTTTTTTAGGGCCTCGCAGCCTCCTCCAGCTGCTGCCTTGACCTTCCATCTGCACATGCAGAACCGTCCTGAGGGCCAGTCCTTGTCCTTTTGATCTGGCTGCCTCCCTGCAGGGATGTTTTAGAGCTCCTTACCCACATCCTTACCCTTTAGAGCTCCTTACCCACGTCCTGCCTGGCTGGAGCCTCCCCCCTCCCCATGGCCCAGGAAGGGTTAAGCCTCCCCCTGGCTCTGGATCAGCCTCCTGCTGTCCTCCCTTGGTTTCAGGTCATTTCTTCTGGGGGAATGTGCAGGCCCCGAGGCCTCTGCGCAGCTGCTGGGGCAGGCAGGGTTGGCCTGCACAGTGCTCCGTGAAGCAGAGCTCCTGGATGTCCCCCCTGCGCTGGGAGGGACACGGCCCTGCCACTCGGGGGGACTCTGAAGGAGGACAACAGACGCAGGGACTGCAGGGAGACAGGGATGGGGTTGTGTTTGAGGAGCTGCTCTCCAGACCTGGAGCCCGTCTCTGGGCCGGATTCCTACGTGCTGTCAGATGAATCCTCACCCTGTCACCACATGGTCACTTGTTTTCCATATTTTCAGCTTTGGGCACCTGCAGGTTCATTTGCAGAGCCTTTAGTGCTCCCAGCTCTGTTGTGCGAGGTTTTGTTTTCACCCAAACCATTCCAGACCCAGCATGGGATGAATATTTTCCTTGGAGCTGCTGATTTTTCCCCTGAACTATGCAGGCTGCTCCCCAGCCAAGCAACTCCCTCCCTGCCAGCTGAGGCCGAGAGATGGATTGTCCCTGCTCTGCCACTTCGGGGATGGGGATTTTTCACTCTCTCTGCTCTGCAACCTTATTGTCCTTTGCTGTCACTGAATGATTATCCCTTCAGTGCCAGGGATCTCCATCTCACCGAGTACAGTTCATTGAACATCACAGAGCTCAAAAAAACCTCCAGTCCAAGTCAACAGATAAATGACATCAGCAAAAAAATCACCCCTGAACAAACAAGAGCAAAACCAGCCAAAGAAACCCCAACCCTGAATGAAAACTGAGTTCAGCTTTTGGGTCCAGAGCTGGGAGGTTTTAAAGGCAACAAAACTGCAGGGAACTCTTGTGAGAGGATCTGGAATCCTGATAGAATCCCAGACTGGTTTGGGTTGGGAGGGACCTTCAAGCCCATCCAGTGCCACCCCTGCCATGGCAGGGACATTTCCACTGTCCCAGGCTGCTCCAAGCCCCAGTGTCCAACCTGGCCTTGGGCACTGCCAGGGATCCAGGGGCAGCCACAGCTGCTCTGGGCACCCTGTGCCAGGGCCTCACACCCTCACAGGGAACAATTCCTGCCCAATATCCCATCTAACCCCACTCCCTGGCAGTTTGAACCCATTCCCTGTGTGCTGTCCCTCCATTCCTTGTGAAGTCTCTCTCCATCCTTCTTGTAGCTCCCTTCAGGCACTGGAAGGCCACAATTAAGTGGAATCCCTTAATTTTAATCTCCTTTGTTATATGCGTTTCATCTACAGAATCCATCAATAATTATCATTATTAATTAGTTTCCTACAACATTGCACCATCCTAAATCTGCCCAGACATGCTTCCCTTCTATAGACGTGCAGAAAGGCAGAGAAAGGAAAGAGCTGAAATGAATCCAGGGAGAAACGCCACAAAAAGTTTTGCAAATGATGCTTTTAAAAATAAGAAAGAGAATTAGGAGTGAGGCTGTGCCTCGGCTCTGCCCCTGGTGCCCTGAGGGATGGTGGCTCGTTATCTTGATCCGTCTGTGATTTAATGTGCTGTGTGCCACAGCTCCCACCATTAATCCCAGCTAAAGTGTGGGGAATTGCAGCATCCTGCCTTGGGTTTGCTTGGAGTTCCACTGCTAAAGGAGCCCAAGAGAGCAGGTCAGGCTGGAAGAAAATCAATTCTCAGAGACTTTCTGAAGCCTCCAATGAGAGGGACAGTTTATCAAGGGGTATTTTTACCGGGGAGAAGCCCCATCTGGTACCTATTGTAGGTTCAGTTCCCTACAGAAGTGTGGAAAGATCCTGGATCTCTCCAAGAGCTCAAGTGCAAAGGCTCCCTGAGCCTGATTCCACCCTCAGGATTCAGGACTGTGGCAACGAACAGAAAACACCAAGTGCAGAAATGTCCACATTCCAACAGAATTCCCACCAGAAACAAGACTTCCATCATTAAAGGCAAACCGTGTCTCCAGTTCACTGGTGGGGTTGGAAATGTCCAGCTGGGAAACTCTGACTCCTTCATTTTCAGTGACTTGGGCTCCTGGCAGCGCTCTGAGGCGATGGGAGGGCTCTGAACTGGAGCTGGAGCTCCATCAGGAACAGCCCCTCTGGCACACGGCCGTGGCTGTGCCAGGAGGAAGGAGCGAGGATCAAAGGCTGGGATGGAGCATCCCAGTGCTCCTCCTTCAACCTCACACGTGTGAGCCTCCTCACAGACCTCGGGTGAAACGATTTCGGTGTGAGTAGCAAAGAAGCAACACGAGGATACCAAAGGATGGGATGCGCTTTAGCCACGATTATTCTCCTCATCCCTCTGATTTGTGCAGACGTGGAGCACTGGAGGAGGGAACAGAATAAGCCACAAATTTCATTCTCTTTCATGCCTGTCCCCAGTAGGAAATGCTCAGTAAACAGGAACTGGGTCATTCCCTCTCTCCAGAGAAGCTGGTGTGAGAGAAACAGTTAAAAAATAATTATGCCACACGAGCCACTAGAAAATGCCTTTTCCAAGCAGCTTCTGAGGACACGTGGGAACCTCTTTGGCTTTTCAAACTCAAAGGGACTTTGCTTAAGTTCCCTTCCAAAGGAAACTGCTTCAGCTCATTATTTGCAGACAGCATCTGTCACTTTTCTATGCCAGTGGCTGCTGATCGTCCTCAAAGAGCATTGTACAAATGTGCAGACTGCTGTGTGCTGAGAAAGGACCGCTATTATATCAATTTTCCACTTGAAAGCAGCAATAACAGCAAATAAAGCCGGAGCCACATGACTCTGCTGGATCTGGGGCACTCACGGAGCCACTCACCCTCCCCGAGAGACGAGAGCCTCCGAGGGCCCGCGTGGCAGCACGGCCCGGTGCCAGGCTCAGACTGGTCGTACTGGTGGGCGAGGCACAGCCACCAGGGCTCGGCCCCGTCCCCTTGGGGACCTGCCCGAGGAGCTCCTGCTGCCTCCAGAGCCCCAGGTGACACCTGGGGGTGTCTGCTCCCTCCTGGAGCCCAACCCACCCCAAAGTGCAGCTCCTGTGGGGTGTGGGTGTGAGGGACATGGCCAGACCTTGGCAAAGAGCATGGGAGGTGTCCTCTCCTGTGGGATCAGCAGGAACTGAACCCACGGGTCCTTCTCCAGGGCTGGAGGACACCTGGTGGTGTCTGCTCCCTCCTGGAGCCCAACCCACCCCAAAGTGCAGCTCCTGTGGGGTGTGGGTGTGATGGACACGGCCAGGCCTTGGCCAACCACCACTGGAGGTGTCCTCTCCTGTGGGACCAGCAGGAGCTGAATCCAGAGCTCATTTTCCATGTCTGGGTGACACTTGGCTGTGTCTGCTCCCCCTTGCCAGGCCCTGGTGAGGAGGCTCTGGCCACACTGGGAGAGGTGGAACAGCATCACCCCACAAACTCCCAGTTCCTCGGTGTTCCCCTGGGTTCCAGGGGTCTGTTTGCACCCACACAAGCAGCCTGGGCTGGTCCTGCAGCTAAAGGAAGGACAAAACTGAATAATCCACTCCTCTGGAAAAGCCAGAAGTGGGGAAAGTCAAAGAAACTCTGGGGGAATTCTGACCCCGTGACCCTCAGCACTTCCTGGCAGGTTTGAAAAATCCCCACATTCCCCAGAGCAAGGTACAGATCCCTCAGAGTGATCTCTGCAGTCCAGACCTGTGTTTTCCTTATGGAAGAAAAAATGGAGTTTTCCCGTGGAGGAGACGTTTCAATTTTCATCAGTTAAAAATCAGATTGTTGAGATAACGGTGCTGCAGGAGGAGGAATGAGCCTTCTCCCTGTGACTGCCACGTGTAAACAAGGGACAGGACCTCTCCTGCCTCCTGATCAGACTGGTTTTACCAAGGGATATGGGAAAATGATGGGATGGCATGAAACGCCCCCTTGGCAAGAAGCAGCTTAGAATGAGCAAGGTGTGACACCCAAAAATCCCAGCTGAAGGACATTCCCTGTCGGCCCAGCAACTGCTGAGAGGGAAATGACCTCCCACGGCACAGGGAGAGGGTGAGCTCATACAGGAACATCCCTTGGAATCCTGTGTGTGTCCACACCTGGCCCAGGGGCAGCTCATCCCATCCTGCTCCCAGAAGGAAAGGAAGGGAGGGAGCCACAAGGCCAAGGAGATTTGCCAAGTTGTGATTTTGCAGCAGCGTGTTCCAGACACAGTGCAGTGACTCTTTAAAAATGTTTGTGGAGTGTTTTTTAAAAGGTTGGTTTACTCGGAATCTGAAAAGTGCATTTCAGTGTTTCCATACCGAATGGATTTCACACAACATCTCAAGTTCATTTAAAAGGCCTTAAATAGCTGGATGTTTTTCAAAAGTTGAAAATTTCTGTTTCAGTTCTGTCACAGCTCATCTTTTCCATTCATTATGTTCTGCTTAACCTTTTGGATAAAAATGCCGTCATTCTCCCAGGGATTCTGCAGCATTCTAATAGAAAGCGGCAGATTTGGAGAATATATAGAGATTTCAGGGAACAATAATTCCATCTCCGTTGTATTAGACTGCAAACGGCCACTCCGTGTGCTGGACCTGCTCCAGAGGGATCCAGATTGAGAATTAGATGGTCCCTTTTAAAAATCCAGCCTAATTCTGCTCTCACTAAAACCGGTATCAACTGTGCTGCAGACTTCAGCAGGGATTAGTGGTCCCAGGATCTCCCACTGGAGGGACGTGCTGGAACATCCAAAGCTGTGGGCAGCTGGGCCAGGGAGGGGATTCTCTCTCTGGGCAGACCCACAGTGCCCAGCTCTGGTGTCCCCAGCAGAAGAGGGACAAGGAACTGTTGGAACAATTCCAGAGGAGACCACGAGGTTGGTAAAGGGACTGGAGCAGCTTCCTATGGAGCCAGGCTGGGAGAGCTGGGAATGCTCAGCCTGGAGAGGAGAAGGTTCTGTGGAGACCTCAGAGCCCCTCCCAGGGGCTGCAGGGAAGGTGGAGAGGGATTGTTCCTCAGGAATCGAGTGACAGGACAAGGGGAATGGGTTCAGACTGACGGAGGGGAAACTCAGGTTGGATAAATGGGAGGAATTGTTCCCTGTGAGGGTGGGCAGGCCCTGGCACAGGGTGCCCAGAGCAGCTGGCAGTGCCCAAGGCCAGCTTGGACAGGGCTTGGAGCAGCCTGGGACAGTGGGAGTTGTCCCTGCTGTGGCAGGGGTGGCACTGGATGATCTTCAAGGTCCCTTCCCGCCCAGCCCATGCTGTGATTTTGTGATTCTGACACCGGCATTCCCAGCATCTGCTGTCCCCAGAGGGGAGCTGTGAGTGCCACCCCACCTGAGATCCCCTTGCACAGCTCTCTTCAAGTCCTGGCACTGCACTGGGTGTCCACGAGGGATCCTCTCAGGAGGCAATCTCTCCTCAGCAGGGTTTCAGCAGTTTATCCATGTCAGAATTCCATACTGAGGTGACACCAGCCCTTTCCAGAGCTTGCTCCTGGAGCTGAGTGTGGCAGCAGCGGCTGAGCAGTGGCTGCTCGCAGCCAATTCACCTGAGCAAGGCTTTGGAACAGCTTGGTGACAAGTTCCTAATGAAACTGGGGACGGGGCTGCTGGAGGAGCCCTGGATCATCAATGCCCACGGTTTTCCAGTCACGGAAAAGCCTCGCAGAAGGCAGAAATGAGCACTGTAGCTCTTGGCTCATCCATCATTTTAAACATTCACCTTCTGAAAAAGCTGGGAAACAGCAAAATCAATGGAGGCTCCAATCCTGGCGTTTAACCACGCTGGAGTTACGGGAGGAATTTGCAGAGAAATCAGAGAGCTGGGGGTGGGGCTGGGTTAAAGGTCCAGCTCCAGACAAGGGTTAAAGCCCCTCTGGATGAGCCTGGCTCTGTGGGAAGGGGAAGGAGGGGACATTGGAGGCAGGACCTGGCCGTCAGCAGTGCTGCTCCTCTGCCTGGGCACAGTGAGCTCAGCCAGGGGCCCTGCAGTGGGACATTGCAGTGGGCTGGGAGCCCCTGGCCAGCTGTGGATCCCTGTTCCAGGCTCTGCAACACAGGCACTTCCCCGAAACTGCAGTGCCAGGAAGAGCCTTTCATTTCCAGCAGCAGTTTGGAATCATGGAACCACAGAAGGCTGAAAAAAACCCCTTTAAAATCACCCAGTCTGACCACCAGCCCAGCCCCACCACCGTGGTCACCACTCATCCATGTCCTCAAGTGCCACATTCACACATTCCTTGAACATTTCCAGGGATGGGGACTCCAAACCTCCCTGGGCAGCTTCTTCCAGTGCTTGGCCACTCTTTCCATGAAGAAATTTTCCCAATATCCAATCTCACCCTCCGCTGGCCCAGCCTGAGGCCGCTCCCTCTGCTCCTGTCCCTGTTCCCGGGGAGCAGAGCCCGACCCCCCGGCTGCCCCCTCCTGTCGGGGAGTTGTGCAGAGCCACAAGGACCCCCTGAGCCTCCTTTTCTCCAGGCTGAGCCCCTTTCCCAGCTCCCTCAGCCTCTCCTGGTGCTCCAGACCCTTCCCAGCTCCGTTCCCTGCCCTGGACACCCTCCAGCCCCTCAATGTCTCTTATTCTCAACATCTGTCTCCTTAAGCCATTTATTTATAGCCTGGGATTTTTTAAAACTGCATTTAAGTGAAAGGACACATGTCAGGGAGATGAGGACAGGAATAAACAGGGTAAACACCTGCCTGGCTGTGTGCGGAGCTCAGCAGGCATTAGGAAAACAACACTGGGATAACAGGCATTGGGAATGTTGGGAGTTCTCCCAACTCTTTGGGAAATCTGGCAAAGTGACCTTGAACATCCTGAAGAGCGGGGGTTTGCTCCTGAAGCCGCTGGTAGATGAAGATGATGCTGGTCTGTCTGCTCTAATTAGGTTTTTAAGTGCTTCAGGGTGAGGGCTGACTTTTCACAGGGGATGTGGCAGCAACCAGCACGAGGGAGCTCTGAAGCAAGGCAGAGCATCTGGCTTTGTTATCTGAATAATGGTCACAACAGAAACAGCATAATAAGGAGACAAAAACGCTGTGTTGGAACAAGAATAATGCCAGTAATATGATAATAGCAATAATTACAGCGGTGGTGTTAATTGTGTTTGTGTCAGGGTGCTCAGCAGAGCTGAGCAGAGGGCTGGGATCGGAGGGGGGCACCCCAGCAGAACAGGTCCCGTCACCCTGGCAGCACCAGCAGCCCTGGTGGGGCAGGGGGTGGTGGCTCTGGAGGCTGCGGTGTCCCCAGATGTGCCAGCAGCTGGATCGTCTGTGGGTGGGACAGGAGCCTCAGCGGGGTCACAGCGGTGGCTGGGGGAGGAGGGGTGACTGACACTGCAGAATTTCCCTGCCCACGCCACTCTCTGAGCACGAGCAGCCCCACCTGAACTGATAATCCCAGGAGTTTTGGTTGCAGTGGAGGAAAATGGGCCAATTCCAATCCGTCCCACCCTGAGCAGAGTGTCTGAACTCAGGCTCCGTGTCCGACTCCGAGGCCGTTTCAGCTCTCACGTGTTTAAATTGGGTGTGACACTTTCTGTGTCATCGCCACTGAAATCCTCAGCACTTTGGGGAGCAACTCCTTTTTCCTGAAGCCACACAGTGCAGATCAAAGGAAGCTCCGAGCTCAGTTGGGTTCTGGAGGTCCTACTGAAGTTCCATTAATCAACAACAATAATAATAATTACAAATGAATCAGAGAATCACAGAATGGTTTGGGTTGGAAGGGATCTTAAAGCCCATCTCATTCCATCCCCTGCCATGGCAGGGACACCTCCCACTGTCCCAGGCTGCTCCAAACCCCGTCCAGCCTGGCCTTGGACACTGCCAGGGATGGGGAAATCTTCCTTAGACAAGTCCTGAGCAATCCCAGTCCCTGGTTTGTGCTGAGGGATGCAGATCACGCTCTCTGCAGCCAGTCTGAGAGCCCCCGGCTGCAGTTCACATCCATCCAGTGCATCAGAAGTCAGCTGCCACTGCACCAACCCTGGCAGAGGGGCAGGATCACCCCCGAGGTGCCTCCCGGGGCTGAGGGGATGGGATCTGCCATGGGGTCATTGTAAGGAGTCCTCTGAGGCTGCAGAGCTCAGCCCCAGCCTGGTTCCCTCGTCTGGTTTGGCCTCAAGTGAACCCCACTGACCTCAGACCGAGGCATCAAAACTCACAGGGGTTTTTTTGGAGACCATCAGCAGCTAAACTGGAGCTGTGCCAGTTATTCCTCCTTGGAATCAGGGTAAACTAAGAGCTTGTGCTGTGGCTCTGGAATGTGGGCTTCATTGGCAGCCTGGGAAATCAACTCCTTTCTGATACAGGGATAATGTGGAGAGGCAATTTTTCCTCTGAAAGGAAATGGAGACTTAGATGAAAGCCACACATTTTTTATGCAAATGATATTTTCAAGGAAAAAGTGGACATTTTTTAATCTGAACTTGTTGCTATTCCTATGGTTTTACCCTCCATGCCTTCTGGCTTGGTGTTTTTATTCAGAAGAGTGTTTTGTGTGCGAGCGCACATGTGCGTGCATGAATAATAGATGTTTTCTTAGCAGGATTGTTCATTACCCTCAACCTCCTTTGTAATCCTCTAATTTTGGCATAAATGTATTTTCCCTCGGTGCTGGATCGGTCTGACCCCAAATTAATACAGACCAAGGGTAACTTGGGGACTGAATTGAGTGATGTCTGTGGAAATGGAGAATGTATTAGTTATGTTAGCGGGCACATTCCCTGACAGCGGCTTAAACCGAGCACTTAAGAGCCCTCTCCAGCGTTTTATTGTCTCTGATGAGATCATGATTCAGACTACTCGAGCAGTATCTCAAGAACAAAAGCCCTCGGGGAGTGGAGCTGGATCTGAGGACAGGGTTTGATGCATGGGTTCGAAAGGAATCGGGGTTTAATTCACTCTTCCAACAGAAAGGAAAGTGTGGAAGAGCCCCCAAATGGGGATGGAGACAGTGACAGCCTGGCCAGGGAGGAGCCTGAGGGACACAGACCATCCCCAGGACAGGGAACAGCTGCAGGGAATCCAGAGATTCACTCTAAAGGGTTTTATTGAGCATGTTTGGGATGTTCAGAGCTTTTCCTCTTTGGTCTAAGACTAAAAGGTGGAAGAAAATAAGACTTACGGACACCCTGAGTGCCCTGCCAAACCCTGCTTTAGAGCAATTAAATAGTTAATAAAATACAGGCAAATCCTTTCTTTGCTATTTCTTACTGGGAAAAAGATGAAACTTTTTTTCCTGAATATTAACAAAGTAAAAAGAAAAAATCCACCTTGAGAGAGACAACGAGCATGGAAGGGTTCAGCCTAATTAATTCTGTTCTTCAAATCATTATCACCTAGCAGCAGGTGAAGAGGAGCTGCTAGACAGACTGATACTCAGGCTTTGCTGTTAAACTGACCCCAAAGATTACTGAAATCTCCTCTCCAAGAATCCCCCCCAGCACAGGGAGAAGCAGGGGACAGGAGGGAATTTTTCTGTGCCCTGGGTTGAGTCCTGCACTGCAGCGCTGCTGTGTCCATGACTCTGGAAAAGGCTCTGGAGTCCTCCTTTTCCAGACCTGCCTCATAGAGATGGGAACACTTAACTTGTTGCATGGATTTTTTCCTTCCAGTACCTGAAGGAGCTACAGGAAAGATGGAGAGAGATTATTTACAAGGGATGGAGGGACAGGACACAGGGAATGGCTTGAAATTGGAGAAGGTAGATTGAGATGGGATATTGGGAAGGAATTGTTCCCTGTGAGGGTGTGAGGCCCTGGCACAGGGTGCCCAGAGCAGCTGTGGCTGCCCCTGGATCCCTGGCAGTGCCCAAGGCCAGGCTGGACATTGGGGCTGGGAGCAGCCTGGGACAGTGGGAGGTGTCCCTGCCATGGCAGGGGTGGCACGGGATGGGATTTAAGGTCCCTTCCAACCCAAACCATCCTTGGATTCTGGGCGTCTTTGGCTGCCCGTGTCCCCAGAGGACCCTGCCCTGTGCCCAGCTGCTCTCCCTCCCCTGCCACAAGGTCCTGCTGCCTCCTGCACCCCCAGCCTCACCCAGCCTGCTCAGAGAGCTCACTGAACGCAGCCCCTGCAGCTCCTGCGTGTCCCGTGCCAGCCCCACCGGGGCACTGCGTGGCTCAGCTGGGATTTCCGTGCCCGCAGCTCCGTGACTTGGGGCTGGCACACCTCAAAGGGGAACGTCTCCGTTCCCCATCCCGTGGCAGGGGCAGTGCCATCCCCAGGCAGTGCTCCAGGCCCCGGGAGGAGGGCTGGGGGTGCAGTTCCAGCTGGAGCTGGCGTGTCCTGCGTGGCTGCAGCTCCTGGCCTCCGGCTCATCGCTCACCCGGCCCCTCGCGGAGCTGCCCTGGAATCCCACCGGGACGGGATCCATTCCATCCCTCTGCTCTGCTGGAGCTGGGGGTAAATCCACCCCAGAAGGAGCAGAGGCTGCTGCTGGGGCACCCCATAACCCCATTCCCACTCCAACAGGCTTTATTAGCCTGAAGAGCTGCTCAGTCCCTGGGAATTGTGTGGGGAGCCTCTCTACCCTGTTTATTTATTAGATGGCCTCCCGTGATTCCTGTGTACAGCAGGTTTGTTATCTGAGACAACGCTGATAAGAGCACTGGGATAACAGGGATGGCAGCACCCAGAATGGATTATCTCCCTTCTCCTGGGACAAGAGATTCCTCATAAAAGGGATTTTGCACTCACAAAATATTTATTCTTGAAAGCAAATCCCGAAGTTACAACATCAGTACGACACAATTCCTTTCCCTGCAGCAAAACAAGGCAGCCCTAAAGTACAGCTGGTCTGAATTTCGCTGAAATGTGACAATTCCAGGGGTGTCTGGGGGACCCAAACCCCCTGACTGCCGCTGAGAGCACGGGGAGCCAGGGAACAGAAATCTCCCGAAATTCCTCTACACTGCCTTTGCCTACAGCAAGCACCAGGAATCTCTTATTTTCCTGCTTTCCAGCCTAAATTTTTCTGCCCTAATTTAACGTATTTCCTGCTCACATTCGCCTGTATCAGCCTATATGTTATGTAAATATGACATTTATTGTTCAAGAAGCCCGACACGTGTACAGTCATCACTCAGCCATGCTAATGAGAGAGAACCATCACTTGTGAGCTGCTGGAATTCAGTGATGTTCCCTTTTTCCTTACCCCACGAGCCACAGGGTGGTCACTAAAGGGCTGGATGCCTTCTCCACAAAGTGGGAGCGCTCCTGAACTGGGATCAAACTGGTGGAAGAGACACAGCCTGAGCCCTACTGACATTTCCTTTGTCCTGCAACAACCCCGATTCCTGATCCAGGGATAAAAACGCTTTTGTTTTAACTAATCTTTCATTCTCAGGGGTGATTAGATGCTTTAGGTAAATGAATCCTTTTATTCAAAGCCTTCTTGCCTCCTTCTCCGAGTGCTTCTGACTCACGGACCTATTTTCACGTAGGGATTATGGAAAGAATGTGGATTTTTGCCTTTTAAAAATAGCAGCGGGCAGGTTTGGGGACTGAGCCCTCTCTCTGTGGAGGGCCAGGGGTTGGTCTCATCTTAGCAATCGGAACAGATGCTCAAACCCCTTGGGTGGTGCTTGCTGGTCATGTTTGGCTCGGCAGAAGAAGCTGCAATGGAAATAGAATCATGGAATCCCAGAATCATGGAATCATGGAATGGTTTGGGTGGGAAGGGACCTTAAAGCCCATCCAGTGCCACCCCTGCCATGGCAGGGACACCTCCCACTGTCCCAGGCTGCTCCAAGCCCCATCCAGCCTGGCCTTGGACACTTCCAAGGATGGAAACTCCTCAGCCTCTCTGGGTACCTGTGCCAGGGCTCCACCACTCACAGTAAAGAATTTCTTCCTAATGCCCAACCCAGCCCTGCCCTGCCTGGTTTTCCATGGAAACAGCCCTGCCCTGCCTGGTTTTCCATGGAAGCAGCCCTGCCCTCCCAGGGTCAGCTCTGTTCCACTGAGCTCCCCCTGTACCCCACGGTCCATGGGAAACCATCCCCTCTCCCAGCCCAGCCCACGCTCCTCTGGAACTGCTGCTCCCTGGCCAAGGTCATTTTTAGATTCCTTATCCCCCCAGCAGGATAAAGATCTTCTGGAGCAGGACCCAGTGCCTCTTGGATGCAACTTCTGCAACCCAGAGTGCCCAAGAGCAGCTGCAAAGAATAACCACATGGACCTGGAGTCAACATCCAGAAAAGATCAATTAAGGGAGAAGCCAAACACAAAGAGCACGGGGAGGGAGAAGGAGCAGGAGCCAGGGATTTGCATTCCCACGACTGAGGAGATTTATCTGCATTTCTAGTTAATAGAAGACATTAATTGATTCATGTTTTTATGGTTGCACACTGAGCTATTTCTGTCTGGAAGGAGACACTCTTAAATGGAATGAGTCAGACCAGACCTGTTATGTCACCCTGGGACCCTGAAAGACTTGGTAATAGCTCTGAAGAAATCAAGTTGCTTCACAGGGCTATTTTCTCTTCAGACATCAAAAGCAGAGCAAAAGGAGAGTAGTTCTGAAGGCTGAAAATTATTTTTTACACGGTCCTTTGCATTTGACAAATAGCAACAGGACAATCAAAGAGCTTTGCTCTGCACAAGACACCTCCACAGGCAGCCCAGCAGGGTTGATCCATCCAGCTGAACATGAGCTCTGAAACGTGGCTGAGGGAAGTCCTAGCAGGTCCCAGCTCCTCAATTCACTTCCTTCCAGACAAACTTTGCAAATCAAAAGAGAAGGGAATTGTATTTTTCGTCTTTAAAATATTTAGAAAAACATAGGAAAGAATTGTTCCCTGGGAGGGTGGGGAGGCCCTGGAATGGATTTCCCAGAGAAGGGCGTTTTTAGGTTCCTTATCCCCCAGCAGGATAAAAGATCTTCTGGAGCAGGACCCAGTGCCTCTTGGATGCAACTTCTGCAACCCAGAGTGCCCAAGAGCAGCTGCAAAAAATAACCACGTGGACCTGGAGTCTGCCAGGCTGCCCCTGGATCCCTGGCAGTGCCCAGGGCCGGGCTGGATGGGGCTTGGAGCAGCCTGGGACAGTGGGAGGTGTCCCTGCCATGGCAGGGGTGGCACTGGATGATCTTTATCTTCCCTTCCAGTCCAGACCATCCTGGAGTTCTGTGGCATTCTTCCTCCAACCCCTTTTTCCCTACAAGGGCACCTGTCCTCTAGACAGCAATAAATAAGGCTCTTTATTAAAAAGTGAAGCCATAATGCCCCTGCAGATGCCACAAGGGCTGCTGTGGCACATCCTGGTGGCTCTGCCCACGGAGAGGGGGACAACTCCTGGGACGGAGCCAGCCCAGGAGCTGAGAGAAGACAGGTCCAAAGTGACAAATTCCATCTCTAAGGAGCCCCAGCTGTGCCTTCAGCCCTCTGCCAGCATTCCCACCCCCGGTTTGGAAAGGCAATCAGGTAGCGTGGAACTCAAACCCACCAATGCTTTGTTTTTCACCATTAGGCCAAAAATATCTGTGGGAAATGTTGACAAATTGAAGGCGTTTGTCATTTCTGCTTCTGTTTCCCTGGTGACAAAAGCAAAAAAAACAAAATAAAAAATTACAAATCCCCCCTGGTTTTTCCAACCCTGCAGCTCACGGGCTTGTCCTTTCTGTGCTGATATTTGCCTTGCTGCCTTCGGTTCAGAGCAGCACAAGGGTGGCAGGAGCCTGTGGAATGGACCTTGGCCTCTCCTGGAAACTGAAGCCTCTTTGCCAAAACCAGCTGGAATCTGTTTGCCCCCCTCCAGGTAGGAAAATGCCCCCTGGCCCAGGCTGCTGCTCATGACAATAAATGCCTGCATTGGCCTCGCCCTGTTTAGGAAAGGAGAGTTGTGCTTCATGTCACCCTTGCCAGGCAGGAGCGCTCCTCCCAGTGCTGAGGATGGGACATCTGGTTTTGCCCAGCCTTTATTTTGGTGTTGCTGCCTTGAACGTTCCTGCAGCTCGTGGACATCAGAGGAGCCCATCAGAGGGCTCAGTTCCAAGTGGGAGCCTGGGTTTCTTCTGAACGCTGCTGGCACGGGGCGGGGATGGGGTTTGTCATCATCCCGGGTTTGTGAGGCCCTGAGCAGCCCCGCAGGATTTCGGGGGCTGGCCTAGAGTGTGGGGGTGTGAAAGCACAGGCACGTACAAATCCTTCCGTTCAGACAAATCTGCGTCCAGCCACAGCCACGCTGTCATCTCTCCCCAGGAAAAAGCCTGAGAGAGGAAAAAGGTGCTAATGGGGCAGCCCTGGAGCCTGCGGGGAGCACGGCTTGGGAGCCCTGCTGGGCTGGGGGGTTTAGCCAGAGAATCCCAAAATCACAGGATGGTTTGGGTGGGGAGGGAAGCTAAAGATCATCCAGTTCCACTCCCCTGCCATGGGCAGGGCCATTTCCCACTCCAAGCCCCAATGTCCAGCCTGGCCTTGGCCACTTCCAGGGATCCAGGGGCAGCCACAGCTGCTCTGGGCACCCTGTGCCAGGGCCTCACACCCTCACCCTCCTCACAGGGAGGAATTCCTCCCCAATATCCACTCTAAATCCACCCTCCTTCAGCTTAAAGCCATTCCCTGTGTCCTGTCCCTCTATCCCTTGTCCCCAGTCCCTCCCCAGCTCTCCTGGAGCCCCTTTGGGTACTGGAAGGGGCTCTGAGCCCTCCCTGCAGCTGAGGGGCTCCCTGGCTGTCCCAGGAAGGGTCTTGCTTCCATCCTCTGGCTCATGGTGTGGGCACAGCAGTGGCTGGAGCAGGGCAGATGTCCTGAGAGGTGCAGGGCTGACTCCCTCTCCTGCTGCAGCTTTGGGGATGTCATTTTCAACTACACCCAAAGCCCCTGGGTTTAGCTGCAAACCTCGTGCCCAAATTCCAGTGTGTCACCTCAGCTCTAAGGTACCCCCAGGACCTGCCCTGTCTTAGAGTGAGCTGAACCACAGCAAAAACACCCACTGACCCTCCCCTGCAGAGCCCCGGTGACTAAAAGCCAAATGACTCAGACTAAAAGCCCCGTTTTTAGATGCTAATTAAGATGAATCCCATCTATATGGGATCTATATGACCAATGTGTGAGTTGCGAGCCTTGCAAGGGTTGGGATCACCCGGGAAGGGAGGATGGGGCAGGGAGCAGTCCCAGGTGTGGGCTGCCCTCCTGTTTTCCCTGCCAGGATTTTCTCCCCTCTCTGGAGAGCTCTGGAGGTTTGACATTTGAGGCACAGCACCAGAAAAGCAGAGGGTTTGGAGGAGAGAAAAGCAATGGCCTGATCTGTTTATCTCGGAGTCAATCAATTCCTGCAGAACGAGGATGTGAACAGACACAGCTCAGGGAAGGGCTGAGCAGCTGGAAGCTGATGGACTCAGAGCTGCTTCTTGAGGGATATTATTTGTGCTTTCAGAACAGAACTACAAAGGCACAAACAAATCCACCTGCTCTGGGAAATTGTCCTTTATTCTGCTCCCCGTCAGGAACTCGGGGTTGCTGGAGCAGGTTTATCACAGAAACATTGTCCCTGCTGGGCTCCAAACCTCCTCAGGGAGTGCCAGGGGAGGAAAAGGGATGCATCCTCCGAGCCTTGTGGCAGAGCTGCTGGGACAGAGCGTTCCTGAGGGGAATGACCAGTCCTTGCTGCAGAGCTGCTGTGCCTGCACGGTGCCTGCACTGATGGGAGACTGCTGGAGAAATTCCCAGCTCAGCCCTTCACCCCTCCCTCACCAAATCCATCCAGGACAAAGCTCCACACTCCTGGCTTTGTGCTGGGGTTGTCCTTCCCTTTGCCTGTGACTTCCCCTCCCAGGTTTTCCCATGCAGGATGATCCCACGTCTCCCAGCCCCCTTTTCTGGGCTAAACAAGCTGAGCTTCAGTCCCATCTTGCTCAACAGGACAAGCCCTCCCCAGAAAATCCTCTTTGCACACAGCTCCGTGCCTGCTGCAGGATGAATTAACCTTTAAGACAAAGCTCTCAGTGGCTCCTGCACCTCCTGTGGGTGATTCCTTATCCAGAGAGACCTAAAGAACAGCCCAAAGGCAGCGAGTTCTGTGCCTGCTCTGTGTCCCTGGTGGTGGCTCATATCCATCCTGAGGGCTGGAGGCTTCTGTCCCAGGGGATCTGATACGTGAATTTGTCAGGAGCCGGGGATTCTCCAGCTGGAGGCCCTCGAGAGGTCTCCCTTTGGGTCAGTCGCCCTGGGAGGAGGTGGGGGAGCCAGACACGGTTGAGGTGAGTCTGCTCGGGACTTCTCTGGGATGTGGGATGTGCCCCCCGCAGGGCCCTGCCTCCCGAGGACACCGAGGAGCAAAGTCACCAGAGGTGCCACACTGCCCCTGCTTGGTCAGTGCTGCCTGGCCCGGAAAGAAGGGAAGGAAAGGAGTGACCACGAGACACAGGAGGGGCTGGGGGCTGCCAAACCCCTGCCAGGACCTGTCTCATTCTTCTTTGCTTTCAGAGGGCAGGATGGGTTGGGAGTGACTTTAAACCCCACCCAGTGCCACCCCTGCCATGGCAGGGACACCTCCCACTGTCCCCGGCTGCTCCAAGCCCTGTCCAGCCTGGCCTTGGGCACTGCCAGGGATCCAGGGGCAGCCACAGCTGCTCTGGGCACCCTGTGCCAGGGCCTGCCCACCCTCACAGCCAATAATGTTTTCTATATATCCAATCTAAACCTGCAACCCTTCATCTTAAAGCCACTCCTGCATCTCCTGTCCCCCTGGCCCTTGTGCAGAGGCGTGGAGGGAGGCCAGCAGCTCCCGCAGCGAGCGATCCCTGCAGCGGGCAGGGACCAGAGCCCACCCAGGGCCTGAGGCTCTGAGGGGAGAGGAGCGGCGTGGGTGGTGCAGAGGGGGCACTGGGGCTCGGTGGGTTGGGGTGCACGGGTTCCTTTGGGCTCTGTGCGGCCCTGGAGGGCGTCACACATTGATCTTCTCCCTCCTGCCCTGCTCAGACTCCTTTCCTTGCTGCCTCGTGCCCGTTCACAGCTGCTGGAGCCAACATCACCTGGAGCCTGCAGGAGGCAAAGCATCTCCCTGAGAAGGCACTGTGGCTACCAGGGACCACCAGGGGCTCGGACTGGGGTCAGCTCAACAACTTCTGAGCAGCCCTGAGTGGCTGGGCTCAGTCTGTGGGCTGGGAGCTCTCAGAGCCAAAGCTCTGGGCTTGTGTGGGGNTCACAGCTGCTGGAGCCAACATCACCTGGAGCCTGCAGGAGGCAAAGCATCTCCCTGAGAAGGCACTGTGGCTACCAGGGACCACCAGGGGCTCGGACTGGGGTCAGCTCAACAACTTCTGAGCAGCCCTGAGTGGCTGGGCTCAGTCTGTGGGCTGGGAGCTCTCAGAGCCAAAGCTCTGGGCTTGTGTGGGGCCCAGGACAAAGCTGGGCCTGCACCTGGAGCCCCATGGCCCTCGGGCAGGACCCTGAGCTGCAGGAAGGTCAGGGAGCCCTGAGAAGGAAAAGGTGACCCCGAGGGGTCACCAAGCTCAGCAGCAAAGCTGTGTCCCCTCCGCAGAGCCACGGGGTGTGGGGGTGTCAGCTGTGTCCCCACCCCGGGCACACGAGCTGGCTCTGAGGGTGACCCAACCCCTCCCCGAGCAGCTCCTGCTCCCCTCAGTCAGGGTGTCCCATTTTCACTCGGGTCACAGCGAACTGGGGCGAGCTGAGGGTATTTCTGGCAGCCTGTGGGTGCACGGCATCAGCTGCTCCACGGGATGAAGCCCTGCCCTGGAACTCAGGGGGGTTCCTCCAGTCCCCAGAGCCTGAAGCATTTCACCCTCAGGCCTGAACGCTCCTGTGAGCTCCCTCACTCCTCCGGTAGCTCTGGCAGTGGCTTTGCCTCTCTCCCCCTCCACACAAGCATGGGGAGCTGTGCTCTGTGTCCTGCACGCCCCTGTCCCCACCACAGTGACAGTGACACCCGCGGGTGGTGCTCCCCCTGGGACACGCAGCACTGCCTGCTCTCCCTTCTGAATCCAGCACTTTTCCATCCCTGCTCTGCACACAGGAGGAGCAGAACTCACCAAACTGCCTTCTCTGGCCCAAATCTACCTCACCAACTTTGATGCACAGCTCCCTCCAAGCACAGACACTTCACCAGGCACTTTTAAAGTCTTAGTTCCCATTCTACCTCCTAATCCGAACCTCGGGTTGTTCTCATCACCTATATTTGAACCAGCTCTATTTTTAGTTTCCTGCTTTAGAATGAAGATGAGGACTTGCCTTTTATAGCCTGTGCACTCCTGCTACCTGAGCAGATCTGAAATTAACACCAGTTACTTATACCTCGGAATAAAACCTGAAACATTTGAAACAATAGAGGCAGTGTGATGACAGAAGAGGGAGATAAGAGTGGAGCACCTTAAGGAAATGTTGAAGGGCTGCATTTCCAAAGAGCAATCCAGGAACTGTGAGCACAGATCTGGCCACACACCGAGCTCAGCCCCGCTCAGAAATGGGGTTTGAAGGACAGCTGTACTCAGCAGATCTGCAGCTCTCTGGCCGCACAGACATTTTCCTTATCACAGCTGGAAGGTGATCCCCGAGCTCAGTCTGTGTCCTGCACTGATCCCAGGGTTTGAACAAACTCCCAGCAGCAAAATCCTGGAGTCAGGGAGCAGTTATCACCCTGCCAGGACATCCCTTTGGGCGCATGGTACCTGCATTCCCTCTGGGTACAGAAACTAGGNGGGATCCAGGGGCAGCCACAGCTGCTCTGGGCACCCTGTGCCAGGGCCTGCCCACCCTCACAGCCAATAATGTTTTCTATATATCCAATCTAAACCTGCAACCCTTCATCTTAAAGCCACTCCTGCATCTCCTGTCCCCCTGGCCCTTGTGCAGAGGCGTGGAGGGAGGCCAGCAGCTCCCGCAGCGAGCGATCCCTGCAGCGGGCAGGGACCAGAGCCCACCCAGGGCCTGAGGCTCTGAGGGGAGAGGAGCGGCGTGGGTGGTGCAGAGGGGGCACTGGGGCTCGGTGGGTTGGGGTGCACGGGTTCCTTTGGGCTCTGTGCGGCCCTGGAAGGGGTCACACATTGATCTTCTCCCTCCTGCCCTGCTCAGACTCCTTTCCTTGCTGCCTCGTGCCCGTTCACAGCTGCTGGAGCCAACATCACCTGGAGCCTGCAGGAGGCAAAGCATCTCCCTGAGAAGGCACTGTGGCTACCAGGGACCACCAGGGGCTCGGACTGGGGTCAGCTCAACAACTTCTGAGCAGCCCTGAGTGGCTGGGCTCAGTCTGTGGGCTGGGAGCTCTCAGAGCCAAAGCTCTGGGCTTGTGTGGGGCCCAGGACAAAGCTGGGCCTGCACCTGGAGCCCCATGGCCCTCGGGCAGGACCCTGAGCTGCAGGAGGGTCAGGGAGCCCTGAGAAGGAAAAGGTGACCCCGAGGGGTCACCAAGCTCAGCAGCAAAGCTGTGTCCCCTCCGCAGAGCCACGGGGTGTGGGGGTGTCAGCTGTGTCCCCACCCCGGGCACACGAGCTGGCTCTGAGGGTGACCCAACCCCTCCCCGAGCAGCTCCCGCTCCCCTCAGTCACGGTGTCCCATTTTCACTCGGGTCACAGCGAACTGGGGCGAGCTGAGGGTATTTCTGGCAGCCTGTGGGTGCACGGCATCAGCTGCTCCACGGGATGAAGCCCTGCCCTGGAACTCAGGGGGGTTCCTCCAGTCCCCAGAGCCTGAAGCATTTCACCCTCAGGCCTGAACGCTCCTGTGAGCTCCCTCACTCCTCCGGTAGCTCTGGCAGTGGCTTTGCCTCTCTCCCCCTCCACACAAGCATGGGGAGCTGTGCTCTGTGTCCTGCACGCCCCTGTCCCCACCACAGTGACAGTGACACCCGCGGGTGGTGCTCCCCCTGGGACACGCAGCACTGCCTGCTCTCCCTTCTGAATCCAGCACTTTTCCATCCCTGCTCTGCACACAGGAGGAGCAGAACTCACCAAACTGCCTTCTCTGGCCCAAATCTACCTCACCAACTTTGATGCACAGCTCCCTCCAAGCACAGACACTTCACCAGGCACTTTTAAAGTCTTAGTTCCCATTCTACCTCCTAATCCGAACCTCGGGTTGTTCTCATCACCTATATTTGAACCAGCTCTATTTTTAGTTTCCTGCTTTAGAATGAAGATGAGGACTTGCCTTTTATAGCCTGTGCACTCCTGCTACCTGAGCAGATCTGAAATTAACACCAGTTACTTATACCTCGGAATAAAACCTGAAACATTTGAAACAATAGAGGCAGTGTGATGACAGAAGAGGGAGATAAGAGTGGAGCACCTTAAGGAAATGTTGAAGGGCTGCATTTCCAAAGAGCAATCCAGGAACTGTGAGCACAGATCTGGCCACACACCGAGCTCAGCCCCGCTCAGAAATGGGGTTTGAAGGACAGCTGTACTCAGCAGATCTGCAGCTCTCTGGCCGCACAGACATTTTCCTTATCACAGCTGGAAGGTGATCCCCGAGCTCAGTCTGTGTCCTGCACTGATCCCAGGGTTTGAACAAACTCCCAGCAGCAAAATCCTGGAGTCAGGGAGCAGTTATCACCCTGCCAGGACATCCCTTTGGGCGCATGGTACCTGCATTCCCTCTGGGTACAGAAACTAGGGATGGGAACGGAGGAGGAGGAGGAGGAGGAGGAGGGCGNGAGAAGAGAAGAGAAGAGAAGAGAAGAGAAGAGAAGAGAAGAGAAGAGAAGAGAAGAGAAGAGAAGAGAAGAAAAGAGAAGAGAAGAGAAGAGAAGAGAAGAGAAGAGAAGAGGGCTCTAACACACCTTTAATCCATCCCTGGTTCCCCGGGGAAGTGCAAACCCCCTTCTCTCGGGGCCAGGTGTGCAGCAGCACCCTGGGCTGCTCTGGATTGCTCACACAAGCTGATTTTCTGCAGCAGATCCAGGCAGTGCCATTGAAATCCATCACAAGCTCCCAGCTATTGGCAGGAAGTGGGCTCGGGCTCAGCTCTGTGGTTGAGGAGCTGGGCCGTGCTCCAGAGGCTGTGTGGCACCACAGGAGCCCCTGGCAGTCCCCCAGCTCTCTGCTCATTCACTCGCTGGCAGCACTCTCCAAGAGGCAGAAGAACTGCCATGGAAAATCTGTCCCTGGCCCGAGGCTCCCTGCTCCATGGATCCCCTTTCCACGGGCTGGGATGCTGCTCCCTGCCGTGCAGCCACTCACTGAGGAGAGGGAAAGAGCTGCTCCTTGTTTTCACCTGGCAGACAGCAAAGCCCAGGTTCGATCCAGCCCCCAAACTGCCTCAGGTCCGGGTTCTGGCAGCTCTGCTCCACGGGAACACCACGGCAGCCCCAAGGCACTGCCTGCAGTGATGCTCTCACCCAGGAACGGCTTTGGACAACTGATCCTGGCTGAATTTATCTAAGGAATGAGGGCATGCTGCTGTGATAACAGACTGGGGATGTGTTTTCCAGGATGTGTTGGGCACTTCTTGAGGGATTCCAGGACCCTGGAGAGTTCTAAAACCACTGCCTGAAGAGCGGTGATGGTGGAATGGGCTTAGTCCAGATCTGGGAGGAATGAAGGTGCTGCCAGGAAGGAAAGAGCTGTCCCAGCTACTCCATCAGGATCTGAGCAGAGGAAAGGCTCAGCCCTCTCAAAGGGCAGCTCTGGGAGTCCTCCCCATCTGCAGGGAAGGGACAGATTCCCATCTTGGTTCCCATCTTGGTTCCCATCTTCAGCCTGTGGCCTTCAGGCACTGCCAAAACACAGCCTGGTCACAGGCAGTGCCCCCCGTGCTGCCAAGAGGGGAGGATGAATCTGTGCCAAGGAGGGAAACCAATCGGAAATTCCAAGTCTGGCTCTCCTGGCCTGTCTGCAGTCACTGCTGTGGCACTCTCTGGGCACACCCCTGCAGTGCCCACGGTCTTGTCCTGACTACCGAAGGATGAATAGAAGCTCCTAAATCCAAATAATTCCCCTGGGAGTGAGCACCATCCACAGAAAGTCAATCTGGAAGGCAAACCTGAGCCCTGTGTCTCCAAAAACACTTCCCTGATGATGAGTTCATCCCAAGGAGTCCCTCCCGAGGAGCTTTGGCAGATGGACTGCACATGACACACTGGCTGTGCTCTAGCAGGGGATTTTTGGGAGTGCTCAAGCTGCCCATGTGCCAAACTCTGACCATTGTTGTTGTGGAGAGGTCACAGAGGCTTCAGAATCACAGATGCCTCTGCAAAGTCCCCTCTCTGCTCCCAGGAGTCTCCAGTTCTTTTCATAATATTTGAATTTCTTATTTACAACTGGCAAGCAGGATTAAGAGCGAATGCAGCCCTGCCAAAGGCACATCAATCCAGCTTCAGGGTGAGCCTTCATTTAGGTTAAACTCCCTGTTTGGGGAAAGAACCAGCCTGAGATGCTCAGTGACACCATAGCAAGAAATCCTAAGGTCTTTTTATCCAACAGTTCTTGATCATAAATGGAGAAAAACACGTTCTTCAAAGAGGAGCTTGTGGCAAGCAGCTGCAGCTCCAGTTTCACAGACAGCTGGGCTGTACCTGCCAGCTCTTCCCCAGCTTTCAGCTCAGCTTTCAAAGGGATCTGCCAAAACATCCCAGGGAGTTGACAGACTCTGTGGAAGGGCAGCCAATAACAGGCAGGGCTTCTTTCTTCCCCTCTCAGCCATTGTCATTTATTTTGTTATCCTGTTAACGCACAGCAGAAAGAAGAGGGATCCATTCTGGAGTTCCAGATGATTGAAACCCATCCATGGAACTCAGCAGAGGGCTGGGTGAGTTTGTAGGGCTGGGCAGCAGGTGGAGAACCAGAGGAGTGATAACTTGTGGGATTTACATCAGCGTGGGAACAGGAGGTCCTCGGCAGTGGGGAAGGCGAGTCCCAGGCTCTGGGGCTGCCACACACAGAGCCAGGGACGCCCTGTGACCTCCCAGCTGCCCGGACACCCGGCTGATCCTGGTGTGCCTTTCCCTGCACCAAACACAAGATCCTGGCTTTCACTGCCTCCGAGAGAGAAAGAAGAGACAGCCCCAGTCCTGTCCTTGTCCCCCAGGAAGCCCCTTTGATCAGGCCAAGTTAAAAATGCCAAAACCAGTGGATGGGTGAGCAATGGGATCTCCAAGTGACCCTGCCCCACGGGAAAGGTTCCCTCCTCGCTGCAGGCAGCAGTTTCCATGTCCAGCTGGCTCCGGAGCAGCCGTGGGCTCCCAGCACGGGGATCTCCTGGATCTCCCGGTTCAGCAGGGATCCATGAGCTCCATGCTCAGCCCGTGGCCATTCCCCTGCTGTTCCAAGGAAAAACAAGCTCGAGGGAGGCTCTCGGATCAGCTGCCAGTCCTTGTGCTCAGTGTGGGACACGCTGGCTTGGAAAGGCACATCCCAAACACCCTCTGCAGGCTCCTGCCCAGTCCGGACAGAAGGACACCTTCACCTCCGTTACCTCAGAGCTCGTGGCAGGAGGTGACACCAGCCACTCAGGGGTTTTGCCGGTGTCCCCCCATGCCTCACCCACAGCAAGCCCCTGGAATGTTTTCCACGCCTTCCCCCTCTCCTCCCACCCGGCCGTTCCGAGGGCTATAAAAGCCAGAGCTGTCCAGGCTCTGCTGAGAAATGGACCGGCCACGTCTGAGGGCAATTAAATAATTCAGAGCTGCTGGAAATGTCCGATTGCGTCATGGAATCTTTCTGCTCAGCTCCCAGGCCCCTCTCCACATCCCAATGATCCTATTTCCGAGTCAATACAATTAAGTGTCGGAATATGCAAGGCTTGGAATTAATCTGGAATCAGGATGCGAGGGATCTTTAGCACGCCCGCCGCAAGACACCGTCAAAATCATCCCAAATTATCCAGGATAAACAGAAAGTGATTCATTGGGATGCAGCGGGCTCGGGCTCCACAGCTCCCCATTGATGGGAGGTCTAACAAGTGTTTAATGAGCAAAAGGACCCAGCACGCCCACCCCTCTGTTTTTGCAAATCTATTCATGGCGAGTTACAGGTGCAGGTATGAAAAAAATGATCCTCAGAGTTCTGCCTCTGCCTGTATTAATGAGTCTGCTGCAAGTGTGGATTACTAATGATGGGGGCAGGCAGTAAATCCCGGCTTGGAGCTGATTCACTGCGAGTTTTGTAGCTGTGCAGGGCCGAGGAAGTTGTGACAGATGTAATACAAGACCCCAAAATAACAAATTCGAGGTATGAACCAGCACTTTGGGAAGGAAACTGGAACACAGAGCTGCAAGCCAAGCAACGGGGAACCAGCCATGACAGCGGGGAACCAGGGCAGTGTTGGAGGGAGCAATCAGAACTCTCAAACTGCTAATGAGGAGCAAATTAATAAATCTCTTTCCTCCCATTCATCTCTGAATCATATTTACGTGCCAATGGAGAGGCAACACTGCGGTCCCGAGCCGGTGGCTGCAAAGGGGCTCAGTTTGGGGTGTCCCAAGGCAGCGGGGGTGTGTCAGAGGGGGCAGTGGGTGGGCAGCAGGAGGAAGGGGACCCAGCCCCAGTGTCCCAGTCCCACCTGCACTGCAGGATGTGCTCTCACATCCTCAGAGCAAATTCTAGTGGGATACCCCAAGAAAAGAGGCTCCTGACTCGGAGCACACCTCCCAGGGAATCCAGGCACGGCCCTGAACCAAGAGGGAGAGGTTCCATTTCGGGCAGTGTTGTTGGGCAGGCTCTGGGGCGTTGGACTCTCGCTGAGTTCTCCGCACAGCCCGGCCTCTGCGGCTCCTCCAGGATCCGGCACACGCTTGCAAGGAACTAAGATTATAGGAACAGTTCTGGTTTTCCCCACAGGATGACCCTGTAGGGTTTAGAAGAGTCCAAACCCCCCCGTTCCTCCTGCCTCACTCCCCCAACCCCTTGCACTCAGTTCAACTGGGAAATTCTGCTTTTTCCAGAAAATAACCTCACTATTTTTCACACTCTTGCAGAGTTACCAGGATAACAAAGAAGCTGTTGAGTGATGAACAGAGATTATCATCTGCTCTACAGAATTCCTGCTGCTGTCCCAGACTGCTGCAACTCAAGGAGCTCAGTTCCATTGGGAAGCTATTTTCAAGGTCTAAGACTGCGAGTGGAAAAAAAAAAACAAAACCCAAAAAGCAAAATAAAAATCATATTTTTACTGGAAAACTCAGGAATATGATGTGGGGCAGCAATGAGGAGTGAATGTGATCCCTCGCTGGGGTGTTTATCCGTGTGGGTGCAGCTGTAAATCCCCTCCAGCCTGGGTGAGTGCCAGAGCTCTGGGGAGCCCTGAGGGCACAGCCCAGGCCAGGGTGGGACACTGAGAGTGTCAGGATGCTCAGAACAGGTTGAAGGAGGTTTGAAATGGGGTCGGTGCACGGAGGGGTGAGCTGGACCTGTCTCCCTCGTGTGTCCCCGGAGCCCCGAGCGCTCCCCGCAGCTCCCACGCAGGAGCTGCTCCTGCACAGGAATGTGGGATCCATCCATCCCCTTCCCCGAGGGCTGGCTGACCCCTCCAGAGGTGCCCTGTGCCCACCCCGTGAACTCCTCAGAGGTGCTGGTGTCCCCCGGCTGCCTCTACACAGAATTAAAAGCTGCTGCCTCAGAACCAACCATTCACCTTCCTCCTCCTCATGCGAGATGAGACCAGCCCTGCCTTGTGCCTCACCGCGGGGACTTCTACAGCCTGAAGAGCTGGGATTCATCCCTGGATCGTCCTGACAGACTGACAGCAGTCTGTGGCCATGCTTTGAGGAAGTTGTAATGACTTTAGAGCCTTCAGATGCCAGGCAGTGATGCATTGCCCGGCGGAATGTCACGGAAGAGCCGTGAATCCCGGTCCTGCAGGATGTCAGACATGTGGATGTGCTGATTCGGTATCCATGGTACTTTGGCATGTCTCACATCTTTGTCTTCTGCCCAAAATAGATGAGCTCTTAAATATTACTCAGCACTTGGAGTTCTGCCACGGCACAGAAGACAGTTGAGAAAACACCAAAAATGTGTCTCCCAGTGCTGGGAAATATTGGGAGAAACTTCACTGGCTTTGTTCAGTCCAGGGGCAGAACCCTCCCCACGAGGCAGGGTGAGGTTATCTGGCTGAGGTGGGTGTTGTAACACAAGGGCTGGAACTGAAATAGGACAGAACCTGCTCATCTAAACAGGAATAGGACAAAACAGGACAGAACCCGCTCATCTAAATGGGAATAGGACAAAACAGGACAGAACCCGCTCATCTAAATGGGAATAGGACAAAACAGGACAGAACCCGCTCATCTAAATGGGAATAGGACAAAACAGGACAGAACCTGCTCATCCAAAGCCCTGGCTGAAGCTCTCATCCCTCCTTACAGGTACTGGGTGGTTACTTCAAGCTGAACACAGGAAATCTGTCACGTTTCCCAAAATCCGACCATTTCAGGCACAATCCTTACGACAGAACCCCTCAGCCCTTTGTGACACCCCAAGTCCCCCTGTCACAGCACAGACAGACAATCAGATCATGTCACAGACAAAGACAAAGCCACACATGAGCACAAGCAGGCCCTGCAGCAGGTGGGAGGTGTTCATCACTCTCACCACTCGGCAGTGGGGGAATCTGCCATTAAGAAACTGGAAATGAACTTTAGAGCACTGTTCAGAAACCAGGTGACTTTACAGGCAGCTGAAAGGTAAATTCTAAGGCCAGTCCATTCTGATGTCTACAAACAGCCACGATATTGTTTAATTCCTGCAGAGAACAAGAGCCTTTTATTGACTTTGGAAAGCCCCCCTGCCTGGGGGCTGTGGTGGATAAACAGTCTGCACTCCCACTGCCCACTCTCCCACCCTCCCAGGGATGGGAAATGTGCTCTGGAAAAGGCGTGGAACCCCCTGGCCCAGCTGCAGGAGAGCTGAGCCCCCGAGCCTTTGCAGCTAAAGAACGAGGGGAGGTTTTGTTCTCACCTGGAAAGGAACTGGGAAAAGCCTTTTGGACAGCAAACTGCTGGGAGGTGCCTGAGGGCTCAGAGGTGAGGATAATTCACCTGTCTGAGACAAAGGGCCGGATTTACAGCCCTGCTGAGGGTTGTCCACGGCTATCAGGACACCCCACTCCACGGACCATCACTCCTGGGGTGCGTCTGCTCCCTGACCCTGAACACACCCCTGATGTGGCAGGACATGACTGTAAAACTCCCTTGGGATGGGGACACCTTGCGTGAAATGCCACCCGTGGGTCCTTCCTTGAACCATTGCAGCTCCCAGCCCACCTGGGGTTCCCCTGCTTCCCTTCCCTTGGTGCAGAGCTGGACTGGGATTGAGGGTATCGGATTACACAAACGGGATTGCAGGGTATGGGATTACAAATCTGTCAGGGTATTGGATTGCAGGGTGGGGATTGCCAGGGTATTGGATTACAGGAGTGGAATTGAGGGTATTGGATTACAAGGCTGGAATTTCAGGGTATTGGATTACAGGACTGGAATTGCAGGGTATTGGATTTCAGGGTATCAGATTACAGGATTGGAACTGAGGGTGTTGGATTACAAGGCTGGAATTTCAGGGTATTGGATTACAGGACTGGAATTGCAGGGTATTGGATTTCAGGGTATCAGATTACAGGATTGGAACTGAGGGTGTTGGATTACAAGGATGGAATTTCAGGGTATTGGATTACAGGACTGGAATTGCAGGGTATTGGATTTCAGGGTATTGGATTACAAATCTGGGATTTCAGGGTATTGGATTACAAGTCCCACGGGTGCTGCCTCAGCCTCAGTAAACTTTATTTAAGCACACACAGACATACACAGACAATATACATATATTTGTTTCTTGTCTGACAGTTCTACAGGACCAACACTGCTTTGGATGACACTCGTGGACAATTGGAAAAAGTGCAGGAAATGAAGGAAAAAAAAAAAATATCAAGGTCTTTTAATCATTTGTGAGTCATGGTCATCCACAGAAACAACACAGGAGCGTTCAACCAGGCGAGCACGAGGACACAGCTCCACATACAGTACATTGTCTATAGAGGAATCTCCATACATTGTGTCTAGAGGGGTACAGCAGTCTCGGGGGACACCAAAGGGGACAGGAATGGCACATGCACCCCCCGTGTCACAGCCAGGGCACCGCTGGCACCCGGGCAGGGCGGGGGGGACACTCCAAACACGTCTCACTGTGCACTAGAAGAACTCACCAAACAGGCAACAGCGTCACCAGTGAACATAGCCCGGGGTTCTGGTGTCACCAGGACACAGCTTTGGTGTCACCAGGGCCCCCTGGATGTTTGGGTACTTGTGGTAAAGAGCTACAGCTGTCTCTCCACAGATATTTATATACAGTACATGTACACAGAACATACACAGCATATGGATATTTTGTGTTTTCCTGTTTGTACATTATATCACAGATTATAGGAACACAGAAAATATAGGCTTTAGGACCTAAAAAGAAATAATTTTATAAAATGTTCATCATACCCCCCCATCAAAAATGAAACAAAATAAATAAAAGCCCAGAAGTCAAAGGAAAGAACTCCAGACCCACGGTCTGGACGTGGTCACTGCCTGCCCTGGGCCAGCCGGCCGTTCCTGCCCTCCCCTTTGGGAGCACCCAGGAAAACACAAACTGGAGGAACAGTCCCACCGCAGAGCCGAGCCGGGACCCCTGCCCGGCCCCGCCTCCCTGCCAGGACCCCGCAGGTCCTGCCCGCGCCCAGCCCTGAACCCGCAGCATTTCCTGGGCCGGCCCCAGCGCCAGCTCAGGGCGCCCGAGCCCAGCTGCGGCTCAGAGCCTTGGATTTAAAACAACCTTTTCATTTAGCAAAAAATGGTTTCCACTGTACCCTTCGTGTGTCCTCTTCCTAACGTGACAAACCCGGAGGAGATGAAATTATGGAGATCTGGCCCTCCACTGCGATAAATATCCTTTCCATAGTGACCTGCCAGGGAAAAGGAGACAAAGACACCTTCAGTCAGTCTGTCTGTGTGGATATACATACAGCTATACACTTATCTATACATTTATATATTTATATATTTATCTAAAAATATATTTATGTATTTATATGTCTCTATATTTTAATGTTTACATATTTATATACTTATATAAAAATATATATTTATATATATATTTATATTTTTATAGATATATTCATATATTTCTATATCCATCTCTTTCTGTGTTAATACAGTTATGTATCTATACATATATTTATATTTAGATATTTATACATGTGCCATACAGCCCTGCTGCCACCCTCATACTCATTGCATTATTGATGGCACCCCGAGGGTGGCACAGAAAACACCACCTATGGCAACACCAAAGCCTTAATTCTTTGTTGGCAGAGGTTCGTGAAGAAGAACAACTGCACGTTTTGGAAATTGCCAAGGAATGAAGAGGATCTGAGAGGGGAAGCACCGACGTGCCAAATCAAACAGCCCAATCTTCAGGCAATTGGCTCATCCCTGGCTCAGATCCACGTTTGCTCTCCCAAGGGCCTGCTCTCACTCAGACCTTCCAGATTAAAGAGATGCAGGAAATCAGAGGAGATTCCAGCAGACCCCTGAGAGCATCCTGCTGGCAGGGGTTTTGTCCCCAGGTGCCAATGTCACCCCTGGCCAGGCTGGGGCCAGGTCCCCACGAACAGCAGGACAGCAAACTTGGATTTTAGCTTTGCTTTGGTCTGTTCCTCAAGTGCAAGTATCTCCTCAAAATACTTCCTCGGAGCTTTCTCAGCCCCTGACAACAGAGTAGGTTCAAGAGACACCCAGCTTTTTAATATTTTAATACATTAATAAAGAAAAAAACCCCTCCTGCCTCCCTGTTACCATGCAAAGCTCTGAAATGAGGACACAGATAATTTTTCAGATACTCTTTATCATCTCCTCCCTTTTTCATGTTGTTAATTTTTCTGTTCCTATTATTTCAGGAAGAGGCAGAGATAAGATAGGTGCAGGGGGAGGGAAGGGGGGCGGCCTCGGGGGCCAGGAATGCAGCTCAGTCCCTGGGAAATTCCACTTCTCGCCGGTGTCCTGCAGGAGCTGTGGTGGCAGAGGGTTCAGAGCTGGGTCAGGCAGGACCAGGAGGGCACCCAGGATCCGGGCAGGGGCAGCCTGGCCCCCCCTGGCACCACAGCTCTCCTCTGCTTTTCCAAGACTGACCCCAAAAGCTGTTTGTTCCCACCCAGTTTCAGCCTCTCTGGCAGCACCGTGTGAATTAAGAGAGACTTTGGGACCCCTGGGTCTGGCAGGTTCCCTCCTGGCCCTGCAGCCAGGCTCTCTCCCCCCGTGCCCAGCAGTGGGCCTGGTTTATAACCTGAGGGCAAGCACCCACTGCCCCCCAAGGTCCCCAAACGTCACGGAATCGCTGAATGGTTGGGATGGAAGGGACAT
>VZRO01000499.1:85246-99148 GCA_013397915.1 Daphoenositta chrysoptera
TCCTCTGGGCTCTCTCCAGCAGCTCCAGGTCCCTCCTGTGCTGGGGCAGCTCTGCAGGCGGGGTCTCAGCTGAGCACAGGGGCAGAGCCCCCCTCCCCTCCCTGCTGCCCACGCTGGGGCTCACCCCAGGCCATGGGGGATTTCTCTCTCTCCCACAACACCCCCAAATCCTCCCAGGGCTGCTCCCTCTGCTCATCCCAAGCACTGTCCCCTCCTGCCAGCCACAGCAAACATTTTTATTTTGCACAGGGATGCTCCTGTGCTGCCCCTCTGTGACCTGGAAAAGCACTGGAACCTCCAGCAGCCCACTAATGTAGGAAAACTGAATTTTTCCAGAGCCGTGTCCCCGCCACATGTCCCCTCCACGTGTCCTCGTTTGCCCAGGGGTCCGTGCCTGCACATTTTGGGGGGTCTGGCCCCACCAGAAGTGCTCCTGCCGGGGTCCCACAACACCAGCAGCTCCCAAAGCAAAGCTGCCACCCCCTGCCTGACCCCTGGCACACACGTCGCTCCCTGTCCACGCAGATTCTCTATCTCTGTTTCTCCTGGGCGGGATCAGATTCAAAGTGCTGCTTCAGAGCGCTGTGTGTGACCTTCTGGAAGAGGCTTTTCCTGCGCTTCTGCTCCCTGTTCTGGCTCAGGCTCAGCTCCGTGTGCTCCAGAGCTGAGAGCCCCTGCCCCCAGCACTCGCTGCCAGGCTCTGGGGCTGGGGCAGAGCTGTGCCACCACGGCAAGGGAAGATCAGCGCTGACACAGCTCCAAATTCCCAGCCGAGACTGAAACAAGGTGGATTTTCACTTCTGGCCCCCCTCTCCTCCGGCTGCACGGCCGAGCAGAGAGCAGAGAGCTCTGCCTGCCGCACAATAAAGGCAAATTCTCCAGGGCACGGAGCTCCGAGGGAACATTTCATTACAGTGGCATCCACAGAACACGCATATGGAACAGCCCCGGCCACAAACTGCAATTACAACCCCGGCTCTGCTTTAACAGAATTATTAGAGCTGAACTAAAATGCTGTTATCCACCTCTTGGAAATGTTATTACTGAGCACAGATTACATCACCCCGAGAAGGGCAGACAGGGACTGGCGTGGACAGACTTTTGCAAGAGGCACAGAGCTCTGACCTCAGCCTCGTCACAAACTGCCCTGGGAAAAGCACCCTGCACCGGGGAGGAGCCCCCACAGGCAGCTCCTCAGCACAGACGTTACTGTCAGACAGATCTCTGCAGGAAAAGAAAAAACCCGTTCATTTTGGGCGGTGGATGGAGGACCCACAGCCTCCCTGCTCCTGGTGCTGCTCATTTCTGCTGGAGTGGTCCTTTTGGGGCTGTTTTACACAGAAAACAGCCCAGGACCAAGGGCACGAGCTGCCAAAAGGGCTGGGAGGTGTTTGCAGAGTTCTCTGCATCCCCCCTGTCCTTCCACTCGCGTTGGGGGGCCTTGGAACGCAAGGGAGGCTCAGCTCCAGACCCAAACCATGAATTCCTGCCCCCAGAGGTGCCCAGGGCAGCCAGAGACCCCCCACCCATCCCAATTTGGGCAATTTTAGGAATTTGTGAGTGTCAGACGTGGTGGAAGTGTTTGCAGCCAGGTCAGGCACCTCAGGAGCTTCTATTGGGGTGCAAATTAATGGAGATTACAGTGACAAGGGACACCCAAGGGAGTCACTGAGACCTCAAACATCCCCATTTTCCTTCTCCAAACAACCCAAAAAGCAGGAGCCAGCTGGCACCTCTCACACTTGTCAGAAACAGCTCAGTGAGGGCTCCACCACTGAGTTTTGCCTGTTTAACACCATCCTTCTGGCACTGCCTGTCCAGGACATGAAAATGTGCACAAAAAAGCAACTGGAAGGAGTTCAGTGGCACTTGGGGTGAGCTGTCAGCCTTGCACAGCCAGACATGAACGGGATAAAGTCCAAATCAGTGCAGGGAAAATCAGATTTTTCCATGTCCTACAGATATTCTGTACCTTAAATCGCACTGTGGGGGCTAAGGAGAGCCAAGTTCCCCATCCCAGGAATCACAGAATCACAGGAAAATTAGGGTTGGAAAAGACCTCTGAGATCACAGAGCCCAACCACTCAAACCATGGCCTCAAGTGCCACATCTGTGGTTTTGAACCCTCTGGGCAGCCTGTCCTGGGGCTTTACAACCCTTTCCACGGAGAAATTGTCCCTGTTGGCCACTCTTAACCTCCCCTGGCACAACTCTGTGCCTTTTCCTCTTGTCCTGTTGCTCCGGGGGAGCAGAGCCCCCCTGGCTGCACCCTCCACTCGGGGGGTTGTGGAGAGCAGTAAATGTGATGATCCACCCAGAATTTCACCCTCTTTTTAAAGAATTTCTTCCTTTCTGTCCCTTTCCCTCCTGCCAGGCCTTTGTAACACGCTGCCCTGCCTCATCCAGGGGTTTGGGATGTTCCTGCAGGAGCACAGGGCAGAGCTGTGTCCCCAAGGACACAGAAAACATGGGAACGGCTCAGGCCAGGATCACTCCCGAGCCAAGAGGGAATCTGGGTTCAAAACAGAACAGGAGAGTTATTCCAGCTGGAAAATTGAGAGATCCTTGCTTTTCCTGTTGATTTATTCCAGCGTGACTTTGGCATTCTCAGCCTTCAGGGGGCATTGGCATCACTTCTGCCACCCCTCCCTGCACCCAGGCCGGGTGAAATCTCCCTGTCCACAACCCAATCCTGCAACTTCCAAGTCAAATCACTGGCCAGGAGCTGGGCTCTGTGGGAAGTGACGCATCCTGGAAGGCTTCCCGAGACAAGAACGGGGAACAGTTCCCTGGCACAGGCTTTGGAGCAGTCCAAACGGGCAGCCCTGCCAAAAATCTGCCCACTTCCAGCACAGCAGAGCCAGCCAGACCCAGAGCACTGGGCTCGGACTGCTGGATCCGCCTGGCACTGGAAAAGCTGGAGAAGGTGAAGTTTACTCCCTTCACTACAGCAGCTGTCCTTGACTTTGAACCCCCCTGCGAGCTGGAACAGGCTGAAGAGGCTTCGGGAAGCAGCACTTTGAGGTTCTGTTAACTTTGACAAATGGCTCTGTGAAAGCAAAGCCCAGGAGTGCAGCGCTCGAGGGTCTCGGCAGCGACGTGGGATGACAGAAATGCAGTGATGAGCTCATGCTCTGCCCAGATAAAAGCACTTTCTAAAGGAGGGGATTAAATGGATGAGAAAATAAAACACAGCCCCTCTCCAGCTCTCCACAAGCAGCACAAAACCCACGAAGGACTGGAACAGCTCTGCTCCCGTGGGCTGCTCCTCCTGCCCGGGGACACACGCGTGGCTTGGAGCTCCGATGTTCCCCAAGGAGCAAACCTTAAACCCCCAAAAGCCCCTAAAGCCCCGAAAGCCCCTAAAGCCACCCCTTTGCTGTGCAGCACAGCAGGAGGAAGCCCTGTGGATGTTGCCCTTTACAGAATCCCAGACTGGTTTGGGTTGGAAGGGACCTTGAAGCCCATCCAGTGCCACCCCTGCCATGGCAGGGACACCTCCCACTGTCCCAGGCTGCTCCAGCACCAATGTCCAGCCTGGCCTTGGGCACTGCCAGGGATCCAGGGGCAGCCACAGCTGCTCTGGGCACCCTGTGCCAGGGCCTGCCCACCCTCACAGGGAGGAATCTTTTCCTGACGCCTGCTCCAACCCTGCTCTCTGTCAGACTCTCTAGAGCTGCCAGAGCCACCCAAAAGCTCCCAGGGATGCCCAGGGTGGGGTTGTTGGGGTGTCTGTGCAGGGTCAGGGTTGGACTGGATGATCCTTGTGGGTCCCTTCCAGCTCAGGAAATTCCGTGGCTCTGTGGCTCTGTGGAGATATTCTACAGCCTTGATTTGTTTGTGCTTTCAGTGCATTTCATGCGACGGCCTTCTGGGAACAGCAGGAGCTCTGTCCATGGAAAAGGCACCGAGGGAAGTGCCCGGTGCTTTCCCAGTGCTCTGGGATTGGATTGAGCGAGAGGAATCAGCAGGAAGCAGCTCTGGGACAACTGAAATTCCATCAGGAACCTGCCCCCTGCAGAAAGCCCCTGTGCAAAGGACACAGGGATATTGGCGTAAAATTAAACTGAAAAGGGAGGTCTCCAGAGGATGAGGAGATGCCAGGATCAAACCTGTGAGCCTGGAGTTGGGATTTTGTGCAACTCCAGCCCTTAATTTCCGAGCAATAACATCTCCTGAGATAACTCAGGGAAGCTGCTTTATCCTGGCATCCTTAACTGCCTTTAAAGCAGCACTTGTAATTCAAGATGAAGATATTAATTTCAGAAGTGTTGGAAATTTCTGCATTCACATTCATCTTCCTGAAGAAAGAAGCTCCAAAACCTCAGCTACGTTCCCCAAACGCATCTGGCTCATGAAATGACGCCTCAACAAACAGAATTTTTAGGGATACGTGGTCCATGTGCACATTAACTGCAGCCTGCACGTTGTGGGATGACTTTCAGGGGAAAAGGATGATGATGACTGAATTTTCCTTCTGGATAAGTGAGGAAAAGGGGATGGACCTGCTGCTGCCTCAGTTCACTCTGAAAGCACAGGAGCTCAGGAAATCTCTAGAAAAGCAGGGATAAAAGGAGAGGAAATAACTGTGTGTGTGTGTCTTAGGCATCTTCTGAAGGGACTGATCCCCCCACGAGGAGCAGGAAGGGAAGAGGATAGAAAACCACAGGTTTGCCAATGAAAAATGAGATTTGGTTATTAATATTTGCACTTTTTTTTCTGGTTAAGATGGGGGGAAACTTTCCTTTGAAAGGTACAACAGAATACATCTTACTGAGGAGATGGAAACAGGAACTGGTGAGGGAGACAAAGTGGCTGGACGCATTCCCAATCCAAGGGGACACCTGGACACGTCCCCAGACAGAGGGGACACCTGGACACATTCCCAATCCAAAGGGACACCTGGACACATCCCCAGCCCGGAGCAGCCGGGTGTGGAGAGCTCCCCAGCTCAGCAGGAGAAGCGAGGGTTGGGCAGAGCTGCAGCTGCACCGACACCCAGACATCGCTGCCATGAGCCCCCCAAAGGGGCTCTCGGGGAGGGGGGACAGGGGTTGCTCACAGGGGCACTGACAGGGTAAGGGGAATGGCCTGGAGCTGAAGGAGGACAGGGTGAGAGTGGATATTGGGAAGGAATTCCTGCCTGTGAGGGTGGGGAGGGCTGGCACAGGTGCCCAGGGAAGCTGTGGCTGCTCCTGGATCCCCGGAGTGTTCAACACTCAAGTAACACCCACTTTTATCGGGGTCAGGGACAGGACAGGGAGCCACTCCTGAGCACGCTGAAGGAATCTGATGGCCCAGCCTCTGCTGTTAGCGAGGGACTCAGCACCAGCAGCTCCCTGTGTCCTGCTTCGAGATGAACCCCAGGGAGCGGCTCCGAGCCCTGTCCCCTCCCCGTGCTGTGTCCCCGAACACTTTGTACCCCTGGAACTGAGCAGCTGCTCAGGGGCTGAGGAGCACCAGGGCCAGTCAGGCTGTGCTGCTGCTGCTGGAGCTTTGCTGATCTCATTTAGAGAGGGCCTAAAATTCCCCTCCTAATTAATTTGTTCTGTTCGCCTGCTACGGAGCTGGGTTTTGTTCTTTGGGAGCTCCTCAAAAATTAGCTGCAATACCTGATGGAATTTAATTATATAGGCTAAGGAAAGTGATTAAGGGCAAAGGGAGAGCTGATCACACCTCACAGGCTTCAAGGGTACTGGCAAAAGGGAGGCAGAGCCTGCTTTTCTTGGGTGGAGGGAGAATATGGAGGAGTGACTGTTCCAGCAGGGATCTGAGGTTGGAGATGAACATTCCCTGATATCAGAACGCCTTTGCAAGGGTCAGCTGTGTACGACTGAAGCTGCCCAGATCTGCCTCAGATACCATTCCAGGGAAATCAGGTCTGCACATCAGCCCTGGCCCTGCGTGGCAGCTCCGGGTTCGGATGCTCCTCAATCCCCTCGGGAGCTGAGCGCTCCATAACGGAGACCAGGCTGCAAGGGCAGCATCCCCCACGAGAATCTGGGGGGGATTGCTCCCGATCCATGCCAGGATTAGCTTGATCCAGAGTCTGGGACCACACATCCCAGCTCGCAGTGGGACAGCTGAGCTACCCGAGCTGCTGAACGTTAGGGAAGGCAAGAAGCTGGGATTCTTCCAGGGCATGGTTTAGCTCCTGAAAGGTAAAAAAGCACTTCTGCCATCCAGCCTGGAGCCTCTTGCTCAGCCAGCAGAGTGTCCTGGGGTCCCAGAGGACAACAAGCTGTCCCTGAGCCAGCAGAGTGTCCTGGGGCCAGGGGACAGTGGGATCTGGGGACAGGAGGAAGAGCGTTCCCAGCAGGTCAGGGAGTGACCCTGCCCCTCTGCCCAGCCCTGGAGCTGTGTCCAGCCCTGGGCTCCCCAGCTCGGCAAGGACAGGGAGCCACTGCAGGGGCTCCAGTGAGGGCCAGGAGGGTGATGAGGGCACTGAGGAAGGGCTGAGGGAGCCGGGGCTGTGCCCTGGAGAAGAGACCACCCAGAGGGGACCCCACCCCTGTGCCCAAACGCCTCCGGGGCGGCGGCCGAGGGCCGGGGCCGGCCGGACCCCAGCGGTGCCCAGGGACAGGGCAGGGACAGCGGGCACAGAGGGACACCCGGGGGGCTCTGTCTGAGCAGGAGGAGAAGCTGCTCCTCTGTGGGGCTGCCAGAGCCCCGGGACAGCCGCCCAGAGAGGCTGTGGGGGCTCCTTCCCTGGGGATACCCAAACCCACCTGGATGGGACCCTGCGCTCCAGGTGACCCTGCTGGAGCAGAGGGCTTGGAGCAGAGGATCTCCAGAGGTCCTTCCAACCCCAGCCATCCTGGGATTCTGTGGTCTCCAAAACCAAAACCTGCTTGGTTTTGTAGGACAAGTCGTGTCTCTGTCTGTGCTTCAGTCTGAGAACTGGGAAATGGTGATAATCCTGATTTTCTCAGCTGGGCCTTGGGAGCCTCCTTATAAATATTTATGAAGTGCTCTGTTTATGATTGTGAGTAAATAAATGGGTGTATGCAATTCACAGTCCAAGGATGCAAGTTGTTCTGTTTCACATCCTCAAACAGAGTTGTTTATGGGTTCTGCTTTCCTCTGGAAGCAAAGGATTTGGGACGAACAACTTCAAAACCTCCCATCTCAAAGGGAGCTGCAATTAGGAAAGAAAAGCCAGGATTTAAGGGGCAAATCCTGCTGATGTCAGGAATGCAGGGAAAAGCTCTTGGAGGTACTTGCTGTGCCTGAAGATGGAGATGGTTGAAGTTTATAAAGTGCTGAAGTGTCCAGATCCTTTCTTAAGCCATTTTGAGAGGGGACATCACGCTCAGAGACTCAGAATCTTTTGGGATCTTATCCACTCATTCTGCTGGGACGCCTGTAGGGGGTTTTGGGGACCTTCAGGGAATCCTCCTGGTTGTCCTTCTGCATCTTCCCACCCCCTTTGTCCTGAGCAGCAGTTGTCCATGGCCTTGTCCTTGACTTTGTCCCTGATCCTGTCCCTGCCCTTGTTCCCAGCTCAGCTGAAGGTGCACATTCCCAATGAACCCACGGGGTGCTGGCAGGGGAGCTGGAACTGGACAATCTTTAAATTCCCTTCCAAGCCAAACCGTTCTGGGACTCCATGACCCTTTCCTGGACGCCTGTCCCAGCGCTCAGGCCATGCTGGCCGTGCCCTGCAGCTCCTCCTGTCCCTGTTGGCACCTCTGGGCACACCCAGCCAGCCCAGCAGTGGCTGCTCCAGGTAACTCCTGTCCCCCACATGGTCCCACCACCTTTTCCTTCACCTGGAAAAAGAATGCCCCAGGCCCTGCCCGCCTGCCATCAGCATGGGAATGGTGTCCTGCCCGTGCTGTCAGGAGGTGGCGAGGAGCTCAGTCGCACCCGCCAGCCACTGATGGATGATGGCACCCAGAATTAACCAGAGGGATATTTATATTTCCCCGGCCGAAGCCTTGGAATGAGTCCCTCTGCGCTTGGCAGCTCTCCCCCGGAGCTGCTGAGGGCTGAGGCCTCAGAGAGCGAGGGCTGGCTGTGTTCACAGGAGTTTCTCTCACAGGAGGAACCCGGCCGGGTGCTCTCATCTTTCAGGTGACACCGTTATTTTTGTGCCTCTCCGGAGCGAAGGTGAGCTCAGCCTTGGCCCCTTCTGCTGGGGTTTCTGCTGTGGGGCAATGTGATTTGTCTGAGTCACAGAATCATGGAATCACGGAATCATGGAATCACGGAATCACAGAATAACGGAATCATGGAATCATGGAATCATGGAATCATAGAAACATGGAATCGTGGAATCATGGAATTGTGGAATCATAGAAACATGGAATCATGGAATCATAGAAACATGGAATCACGGAATCATGGAATCACAGAAACATGGAATCATGGAATCATAGAAACATGGAATCACGGAATCACAGAATTATGGAATCACGGAATCATGGAATCATAGAAACATGGAATCACAGAAACATGGAATCATGGAATCATAGAAACATGGAATCGTGGAAACATGGAATCATGGAGTCATAGAAACATGGAATTGTAGAATCATAGAAACATGGAATCATGAAATCATGGGATCACAGAAACATGGAATTATAGAATCATTGATTCGTAGAATCATGGAAACATGGAATCATGGAATTGTAGAATCATAGACACATGGAATCATGGAATCATAGAGCCATAGCATTATGGAATCATGGAATCATAGAGCCATAGCATTATGGAATAATGGAACCACAGAAACATGGAATCANTGGAAACATGGAATCATGGAATTGTAGAATCATAGACACATGGAATCATGGAATCATAGAGCCATAGCATTATGGAATCACGGTCACGGAACCACAGAAACATGGAATCATAGAATCATTGAACAATGGAATCGTAATATCAGAGACTCATGGGATGGTTTGAATGGGAAGGGACCTTAGGGGTTTCAGGGTTTCAGGGGTTTCAGCCCTGAGCCTGCAGCTCTGTGAGAACCTCTCCCCATCTGTGCAGAGCAGCACAAACCACACAGGGAGCTGGGACACGACCTGCAGGACCTGTGCCCCCGTGGGCAGGACAGAGCTGTGTCCAGCTGCCCCTCGGACCGGCCATCACTGCACAGAGCTGTGTCCTGCTGTCCCTCAGACCGGCCATCACTGCACAGAGCTGTGTCCTGCTGCCCCTCGGACCGGCCATCACTGGACAGAGCTGTGTCCAGCTGTCCCTCGGACCGGCCATCACTGGACAAAGCTGTGTCCAGCTGCCCTCCAGGGCTGGTTTTGCTGCCCTCCCTGGCAGCCAGCAAAGAACCTTCAGGGCAGCCACCAGGCCACCTTGCTTTTTGGACTATTTTCTGTTTGGCTGGGTTGCTAATGCCAGAGTAATTACTTAGGAAAATTCCTTAATCAAAATCACATTTGGGGAGGTAATGAGCAAATAGGTCAAGGAGAGCAGCGTGCCTTAGGAGCAGGAGCTGCTTCCCTGAGCCTCTGCAGAGCTGGTGCCCTGCGGGGCCAGGGCTGTGCTCCAGGGCCTTTTGCAGAGCAGAGATCCAGCCAGGGCTGCCCTTTTGGGTGCTCTGTGCCCTGGGTTTTGTCTTCCCTGAGCATCCTCACATTCTCACTTTGCCATCATTTTCTAGCAACCTCTGCTTAAAAAATTTCCTTCCTTTAGATCAAGACATCAGATTACACAAGAAAAATACAACATTTTTTCTGTTGAAAAATCTCCTTTCATCTTGAGGTGGTTCTCTGGAGGAATCTCAACAGAGAAGATTCCAAAGCACATCTGGGAGAGAGAGCTGAGCTTTGTCCAAAAAACTCTGGGCAATTCCAGATTTGAGCCTGTGCAACTCTGGTAGTAGAAAGGAATTTTGTGGTTTTTAAACCTATTTCTTTAAGAATTGGCAAAATTCACCAAGAGCAAAAGCAAAAAACTCCCCAAACCTCTGGGAGCCAGGCATTCCATGGCCCGTGCTTCCTGCTGGGAGAGAAGGAAAACAGATTCCAGCCCAAGATGAGGTTAGTCCTGGTCTTTAATGCTTTGCTGGAAAGCACAGAACACCCCTGGGGACCTGAGCTCTATTCCAGGCTTAGCCTTGACCTGGGGAGGATTCACATCCTCCAAAGGCACCGTCTGGCCTTTGTCCTGTGTCTCTGCCCATCGGTGAGGCACCCACAGGGGCACCAAGATGAGAGGAGTTGCCCTCTGAACGCTGCTGCTGTCCCCAAACTGGACACAGAGTCCCCGGGCTGTGAGCTTGGCCACAGCACCCCCGCAGTGCCACCGTGCCTGAGCCTGTCACACAGCAGGGTGGCACTGGAGGGCCCAGGCCACCTGAGGGGGTGGGATGGGGTCTGGGAGGGCTGGTGGAGGGTCAGGGCTGTGCCAGCTCCTGCTCTGGGGCCAGGGTGCCCTCAGGAGCAGGGCAGAGCAGTTGTTGCTAATTGCAAGTGCCCCTGATTGAAGAAGGGCAGTGCAATTAAACCTCATAAACAATTCAGGAGCGTAAATCAGGAGCGGGCTGGCAGCAGCCAGTGAAACATTAATGGCCTGACAGCTGCTCCAAGGTAAATATTTCATCAGCTCCACCACGTATGGTCCTGACAATCGTGTTCAAGCGATGTTCACAGGTGTCACCTGCCACTGAGCACAAGGCTGGAGCGTGTCTGTGCCAGCAGAGCGAATCCCCATGGAGTGCCCAGGGCCTGGCAGCTCCTGAGGAGTGAGCCTGGGCACCTGGGGAGGTGTCAGAGCAGCAGCACAGCCCAGAGGTGAGAGCGGGAGCTCAGGGAGCGGAGTTTGTACTTGTGGGAAGAGCTCAGCACTCCCCAAACTGCCAGAGTCTCACTGAGCACCACGGGCAGGGAAGCAGCTCCTCAGGGGAGGTTGGGTTGAGGGTCTTGGAGGTCTTTTCCAGCATTAATGATTCTGTGATTCACGCTGAACTCAAGGCCAAGCATGGGAAGACCAAAAGTCTCAAGATCTTTGGGTTCTCCTGCAGAGGAGGGAGCAGAACCTTTGTTCTTTGGGCTACTGAACTGCACAGCTCCAAAGGAGGAGGCTCCTGGTGGTTTTCTCATTTCTCACTCCTCCAGATCAGCCACACAGGCTCAGGACTGGCAGTGATGGAACATCTGGGGGGGTTCCTTTAGAGAGCAGCTCTTATCCACAGACGTGATTTAACAGCAGAGATAGAGGTGTTGGCACAGCTGACAAACCAGGGACAGATTTGGGGAGAGAGCTGCAAAAGGCCAGCCACATATTTTGGAATTATTTTCCTGAGGAGGATTTGATGAGATGTGAACTTCATTATTTGCTAATGTTGCAGCACAGAGCCTTGTCCAAAGCCCAGGAGAGTCAGAAGGAATCTTTCCATTAACTTCCCTGATTGTAAGTGAGATTGTGACAGATGTACTTCCTTTCCCTTCCTCCTCAAATATTTCAGATCAAGCAGCACGAGCAGTTGGATGTGTCCTTTTCTGGAGGAGGGCATCGTTCCTTCTTAGGGCTGCTCTCATAAATAACCCCGGGGGAGTCTTTCAGGTGGCCTGAGGGTGATAAAAGCTTCAGGGAAGGGAAGGTGAGGCAAGAGCCCCTCCATTCCCAGTGTGGCTGAAGGGCCAGGAGGAGCAGGGCCCGCACCAAGGATGAAAGTTGTCTGCAGACAATAAAATTGTCTTCAGCATGAGCCAAACCTTCCTGCTGTGTGTCAGCCGAGAGAAAAACCTCCTGAAAGCCACCAGAAAACACCCCTGGCATGTCCCAGAAGGAGGAACGCCCTGGAGATGTGGGCTGTGGAGAAGCTGCCTCAGGCAGAGGAATTTGCTGGCAGAAAGGGGAAGGCAAAGACTCGGCCTCAGCTCTTGGCTCTGGCCGAGCAGAGCCTGAGACGAGGCAGGGAGAGGCACTGGCAGAGCCCTCGGGATGTGGGTGCTAAGGCAGAACCTCCCCAGGCAGGTTTTCAGGCTTCAGCGCTGTCTCCTGCTGTAAACGTTCCCCCTGCCCCGTGCAAGGCCCGCGAGCTCCACACCTGAGCCCAGGTGGGGCTGGGACTCTGGAATTTACCCAGGTCACTCCTCCAGCATCACCTGCACTCCCTCCCTCTGGAAGCTGAGCTGGTTTTCCGTGGCAAGGGTCCCTTGGAGCCTTGCAGAGCCCGTGGCCACTGCTCGGGAGGGGGCTGTGGCCAGCGGGCAGCTCTGAGCTCCCTGCTCCAGGTGACAGTGCCAAGGACAGAGCAGGGAACCTCTGTTCCAGCACATTTCTGTGCAGTCCGTCCGTCAAAAAAACCCCAGCTGGGAACTAAAGGAAGCTGATGGTGATGGAAGCAGAGCATAGATTGAGTTGCAATATCTGGGCAGGGGTCCAACAGGAGGGGAAGGGAAGTTTCCTGATTCTGGCACGCTCTTAATGGAGCTTTGCTTCCAGCTCCTCACCTCTGTTTACACTTCCACGGAGTGTGATAGGATCAGCAATCAGGAACCAGGAGAGGCTCAACACGCACAATGTGCTTATAAAGATTTCATTCTTCACAGTGTCAAAAGCAACTTTCTGGAGGCCAATTTAAGTGTTGTCAATACTGGTTGCAAATTGGCCTTAACATTTTAAATTGATGTTTTCTGTAAACTGCTCTGATTAATGGAACAAAAAGATTGTGTTTCTGCCTCTCTTCTGAAGATCTAATGGAGGTAACAAACAATAATTGATCTGGCGAGACACGGAGAGGCAAACAGGGAGACTCAAAGCTGCCACAGAAATGATTTTACCCATCCACAGAAGAATGGCACAGGACAGAACAGCTGATTAGAACGTGGGCTTGGTTGGTTTTGCTCCCTGAGGAAACTCTGAGTAGCTTTAACTAAAGCACCTTAACGGCAGGCAGAAGGGGTTGGAGTGTAAATTGCCACCATGGTGTCCAATCTGTGTCCTGGAAAATCCCAAACCTGCTGGCCTGAGCCTCAGCCCACATCTCACTGCGCCTGGAGCCTTGGAGATGCTGAGAGTCAATCCCAGTCAGACACCAAATTCCCAGTGGACTTTCTCACAGGAAACCTCTAAAACCTCTACTCAAGCCTGAGGGACTGAGCTCTGTGGTACTGCCCCAGCCCTGCTCCTGATTGCACGCCTACATTTCATCATCTCAGCTCCCGGTGAAGGAGCTCAACCAGCTGCTGGAGGAATGGGAGAGCTCTGGAGAGGAGAGAGGAGTGGCCATGGCAGAAGGAGGGGATGGAGCCCTCAGTTCCACCAGCAGAAGGGACATTGGTCTGACTCAAGCTCCTGGGAAGCTGGAGCTTGGGAAGTGTGGCAGGACAGGCCAGGACCTGACCTTCCTCTTTCAGGTGTTCGGTCCAAAACTGTTCCCATTTCTGCTTCTGGGTTTTCTGAGACCAGCACTGCTCTGCCATTCCCAATCCCTCTGTACAGATCCAGGAACTGGGAAAGCAGCAGATGGATCATCCTGGTTCTATACACGCACACACAGAGTCCCCATCCTCCCTGCCTCCATCCCACTGCTCCTTGTCAGTGTTCCTGTGACTCCTGCATCCACCTATCCATCCCTCCATCCATCCCTCCATCCCTCCCTCCATCCCTCCCTCCATCCCTCCATCCCTCCATCCCTCCATCCATCCATCCATCCATCCCCCCCTCCCAGGATCCCATTATCCCATCAGCCCTCCCTCCTGCTCCCCAACTTCCATTAGTCCAGCTTAAAAAAAACATAAAAAAAAAGCTGTTGCCATGGCAACCCCCAGCTTGCAGATATCGCCCGGCTGATAAGCACCGCGCCGGCCTTGTGGCTCTGGGCTGCACTCTGCAAATGATGATTTTTTGCCTTTTCTTTTACACCCCTTCTATATACTTTTTCTATATTCTTAGTGCTTCTGGCCCACATTCTTAGACTGAATGTTTTGT
>VZRO01000499.1:99165-113316 GCA_013397915.1 Daphoenositta chrysoptera
CTGAGGGGCTGCCATAAATACCCAGGGAAAAAAACCTTTTTCCTTCTAACCGTGCTTGGCTCTTCGTTTTAAGACCAGGGATAAGGCATCACCCAAGGAATGCAAAATTCCACCAAAACACTTGGAGCAGGCACCTGGTGTTTACCCCATGGCTCTGGAGCTGCCGCTGAGCCGTCCGTGGCTGTGGTTCCTGGGAGTGTCATTGTCCCCCCTGTGTGTGCATGGTCACACCCTCCTCCTCCTCCTCCTGTGTTTCCCCACAACAGCCAGACTTTCTGATCTATTTCTTCAATCTTTTTTTCAGATGTGTCATTCGTTAGCTGCTTTAACACACAAACCCCTGACATCAGTCACGGGGGATATTCAGGCATGAGACACAAGAAACGCCTGCAAATGTTGCTGCTTTTCAGTCCCCACCAAGTTTGCTGGCAAATAAATTTGCACTGGGGATATTTTGTTGTCTCCTGTGTCTTGTTAGTGGGGCAGGGTTTTCCCAGAGGTTCTTTCACACAGATTACCCTAAAATATTGGTTTATTCTGCTTTCCAGCTCAGTAAAAGGCTCAGGAGAGCAGAACAAACCAACACCCAGAGGCAGCAGCCGGTGAGGCCCCGGTGTGGCTGAGGGAAGGAGGAGGCTGTGGCACCTCGGGCAGAGCCCCTGGGCAGCCAAACCTCTCACAGCTGAACATCCCCCAGCCTCTGGCAGCCACGGGAGAGGGAGGCTGCATGTCCAAAGCAGCGAGATGAAGAAAAGATAGGCAAAGAAATATTCAGCAGTTAAACAGATCCGTTTGGAACCAGGGCAGTTCAGCTCTTTGCATTCCAGCTCCTTCTCCTGGCTTTCCAGCCCATCCCTTCTCCCACTTTTCTGGGCTCTAAAACTGTTTGGGACATAGGCTTTGCTTCCCAGTGCCCGCTGGAATCTGCCTTCCAAGCTCGGCCTGGCTGAGGGCACAGGATTGAAGGAGCCCACGAGGGGATGCAGGAGGAGCAACCACGGTGGAAGCGAGGATCCCAAATCCTGCACCCCACAGAGCAGAGTAGCTGTGTCCCCTCAGCTCCCCCATCCCAGCAGCACCCAGCTCTCCCCACTCCGGACTGATCCTTGGCAATGGTATTTCAGGTGCCAGGGCACTGAGTAATTCTTCCCTCAGAATGTTCTGAGACAGAAACTCTGACATTTTCGGGTGGCTCAGAAAATGCATTATTAACCCTTTTGGGATTTTCCTGGAGGGGAAGCACTGGGGCTTTCCACAGCATGGGATGTGCTGGCAGGAAAAGCAGATGGAGTGGCACTGACTTGCCTCAGCTCATACAAATCCTCAAGGTTTCAACGCTGGTCCTGCTCCTTTCTTTTCAAATGTCAGGGAATGGCAAGAGGAGCTCGGAGAAAAGCAAAGCCTCGTTCCTGGAACACTCCGGGAGTTTTCCAGGTGGTTTCCCTCATTCTTCACCCACCTGCACCTGAAGCAGTTTCTCACAACAGAGCGCAGGGGCTGGAAAACGACCGGGGGATGATTTTACACCTGCTTTGTGCTCCCCTGAACAGCTGTAAGTGACAGCACAAACTGCGAGCAGCAGGACTGGAACGCCCTCCACTCACATCCCCGCACCGATCCTCGGCAAATTAATTCAAATAGGTGCTGGGGGTTTGGGGGAGAAGCTCGCTGATTCCGTGAAAGGAGAAAGGAAGCAGAGCCCAGGTGATCCGGGGGATGGGAGAGAGGGAAAAGGGGGAAGGGTGGATGGGGGAAGGAATTGATAACCTGCAGGGAATCTGGATTCCTGTGGGATTTAGGGGAAGACACTGATAACCTGCAGGGAACCTGGATTCTCTGGGCTTTAGGGGAAGTCACTGATAACCTGCAGGGAACCTGGATTCTCTGGGCTTTAGGGGAAGGCACTGATAACCTGGAGGGAACCTGGATCTCCCGGGATTTAGGGAAGGGCCAGAGCCCTGCTGAGCCCGTGGGGAGCTCAGAGAGCCCCTCCCGATGCGGTGCTCGGGGTGGAAGCGCTCCCCCGGCTGCTGTGCCTGGGCTTGGCTGGTTTTCCACAATTTCCATAAAGATTAAAGGCCTCTCCTGCATTTGTGCACACTCAGAACAAGCTCCGAATGTGCCTCTGGGTGCGAGGCACTGCTGAAAGCAGCACTTTGAATGCATCCATCTCTGGAACATCCTGACTCGAGCAGCTTATTAAAAGATAGATCAGGCTCATCAGAGCGCTGGCCTGCGTTGTTCCCTGCATTCCAAGTGGTGATCCTGGCAATGAGCTGCTCTTCACACCTGCAGGTCCCCCTGTCCCCTGCACAGGGGAAGAGCAGATTTTAACTCTGGGAAGTCTCCCCGTGGTCAGTCCTTCCCTGGCAGTGCCCAAGGCCAGGCTGGACGGGGCTTGGAACACCCTGGAACAGTGGGAGGTGTCCCTGTCCTGGCAGGGGGTGGGACAGGAGGTTTTTAAGCTCCCTCCCAACCCAAAGCAGTTTGGGATTCCGGGATTCTGCAGCAGCAGCAGCAGCTGGCAGGTGGGACAGGGGCTCCCCTCTGCCCTGCCCTCGGCAGCCCCTGCCCAGACCCCGCAGCCTCGGGCTCAGCCCAGCTCCAGCTGTCACTGCCACCCACAATCTCCTGCTCACTGACACCAGACCGGCCTCACGGAAAAACGGAGCCAAGGTTTATTTAGCAGGACTTAGGGGCACCCTCCCAATTAAAAGTTTTGGAGCAGCAGTTCCAAGTCAAACAAGCAGCGAGGACAATCCTTCCTGCCTGCTTAACCTCTCCTCCTCAGGCTCCTCAGCCAGGACACAGCCACCAAGCCCTGCTGCTTTCCAGGTCCCTGCAAAAATCCTACAGCTGTGGGCTCCTTGAGCCAATTTGCAGCGCCAGGGAGCAGTGCCTTGCCTGGATCCTGCTGTTCCACATTACTGCCTCTTTTTCCTCCAGCTGTCCCTATTTCCTTCTCTTTTTTTATTTTTTCTTTTCTTCCCCTTCTCCCCAAAACACAAATACTGGTGATTTTCTACTCCACACCTGGGCTGACCAGCTTTATTCTATTTAACAAGCTAGGCCACAAACTTGTTTCCCAAGTTTTACTTTTTCCCAGCTAAAAGATTTCAGTCCATCAGATTTTAGATTTAGGGTTTTACATCCACTTGTACAATTTCCTAATCCCCACAGTAATCTGAATTTCAGCTCAGTAACCGAGTACAGACACCACAGAGCATTGCCCTGCTCTGACCATAAAACATTACAGGAGCACATTACAAGAAAACATCACCTGTAAAGTTGTTTTATGAGCTCGTGATCCCTGCCAGTGATCAGCTTTCTGTCTGCCATGATCTACGAGGGGCTGTTAGTGCTGGCCACAGCTGAGCCAGGAACAAGTTCTTTTGGGCAAATTCTCCCTTCCCAGCTCTGGCAGGGGCTGGTGAGGGTTCAGTCCAGCTGGCTGCCCCAGGGAGCAGGACCAGCGCCCTGCACTGCCAGGGAGGGAGGCTGAGCTGGAGTCCTCTCCTTGTGCCTGGCTCTGGGAGATCTCCTTCTACTGGTGCCAGGCTTTGGGAATATCTCCTTCTACTGGTGCCTGGCTTTGGGAATATCTCCTTTACTGGTGCCTGGCTTTGGGAATATCTCCTTTTACTGGTGCCTGGCTTTGGGATTTCTCCTTTTGCTGGGTGCCTGGCTTTGGGAATATCTCCTTTACTGGGTGCCAGGCTTTGGGAATATCTCCTTTTACTGGTGCCTGGCTTTGGGATTTCTCCTTTTGCTGGTGCCTGGCTTTGGGAGATCTCCTTTTACTGGTGCCTGGCTTTGGGAGATCTCCTTTTACTGGCACCTGGCTTTGGGAATATCTCCTTTTACCAGACTCCTGCCTGTGATGGCTTTTCCCCCTCACACAGCCTGGCCAAGCACCACCCAAGCAAAAACTGGGTCCTGTTCCCATCCTGCCGTTCCCTTCTGAGCTCCCTCCTGGAGCAGCTCTTTGAGCTCCTGGGTCACCTTAGGTCACGTTCCACACCACCCCAGCACATCCCTGCAGTTCACCTGCACCAACAAGAATTCCAGTCCCAGGGAATCCCCTCCCCTCGGCTGCTGAGTGCAGGAGCCCGGCGATGCCTCCCAGCAGATGTGTTTTTTAGGAAGCACAGAGCTCAGCACCAGCCCCGGGTGCAGCCTGCATTTCCACCTCAGCGGCCGTGGATGTTTAACGTGCCTGGAGAGCAGAGGCGCTCGGCTCAGCAGAAACCTGAGCGAATCCTCTCCACTGATCCCCGCCCTGCCCTGCTCTGCCTGGGCGCCTTTTACAGCCATTTGCCATCCTAATTTTAGGTGTACAAAGCCCGCTGTGGCGCGGGGTGCGGTTCTGCTGGTTTCCAACACAGCACAGAGGGAGCAGCACTTACCTGGGTTGCTCTTGGAGGTGCGCACTGGGGTGTAATGGTTTTTGGAAGAGGTCCTGACTGGGGTGTTTTCTTTGGGGGAGGTATCTATGGCCGAGATAGTCTCTCTTTCACAGTGTCCGATTGGGATTGGTCCCTGCTGCCTTAGGATGTCAGCCAGAGCCCTGGGGAGACAGGAGAAAAAGGGAAAAAAATGTATTTTCGCACAGCTAGAATTCAGTGTTTGTACTTGCACAGTCCATGAATCCAGGAGCAGCTGGATTTCTACCATTAAAAAAAAAGCAACAATAGTAATAATAATAAAATAAAAAATACTGCTTAAAAGCTCTGTTTCTATCTGTGTGTCTGCTGCAAGTATTTCCAGGCTTGCCTGGCTGTTGTTTGGTTTCTCATCTGCTCCCTCTAATTCACTTCAGCCCAGGGTTGGGGCACCTCTCCATCGTTTCCCAGAGCAGATAAACTGCTCCTGGCACATCCACAGCCCTGGCACCTCCTAAAAGTGACACCAAAACCGCCCTGCCCAAGCCAAACTCCTTAAAAACTGACTCACACCAGGAGTGTGATCCCCACATCCCGAAATCCCTGCACAAAGCTCAAACCCCAGCAGCGCTGGGAGAGTTTTTTAAAGGAACCATGAGCCAGAAAAAAACAATGAACCAACTTCCAGGGGAAGTCTCAACAGAGCTCTGAGCCTACCTTGAGCTTTGTGCCCATCAGGGATCGCTTTAGGGGCTGAGCTCTCCCTGCTGTTCCCAGGAAAAGCAACGTCACCCAGTTCGGCTGCAGCCAAAGTTTCCCCTTCCCACACAGAGATGTGGAGCTGGAGGAACTGGGGGGATGGAAATGGGGCAGAACAAACCAGCTCTGCCCGAAGCTGAGCGTGTTTAACCTCAGCTAAAAGAGATCCTACACCCCACAGAGCAGGGCTGTGAGGCAAGGGAAACAAAAGGCTCGTGGTTTAACGGGAAAAATCACAGTGGGACAGGAGAACACTGGAACAGGGATCCGGGGAGGCTGAGGGATCTCCACCCCTGGAGATCTAATTCAGCTTCAAAAGGCCCTGAGCAATCCCCTCCGTTGAAGTTGGCCCTGTTAAAGCAGCAGGAGGGACCTGCAGAGGTCCCTTCCAACCGGATCTCTGCTCCCCTTGGCTCTGGGGCCACCTCACCCTGCAGGTCAGGCTGCTGCTCCTCATTCTGCTGCCCTTTCTGCTGGGACTGTTGCTCTCTCAATGGGGTTTGGTGTAGCCCTATGAGAACACCTTCCCTCCCTCCTGCATGGACACTTTACCTCCCTTAATTAAAAATAATTGAGGTAATTCAAGTGAATATTCCCTGGAACAACTGAGGCCGGTGAGAAGTGAGTCTGAGTCCTCTCAGACATTCCCTACTGAGAGCTGAACCCGGAGCTTGCTGCCCTCCAAGAGGACAAAACCACGAGTCCAGGACAACATTTCAGTCTGTGCTCTTTGCCACAAACAACTCCACAGCTGAGGTACCCGATAGAACAAATTTAAGCCCTTTTTGGTTTTCATCCTGAAGGGATGGTAACAACAAGAGCTGCCCTCTGGGTTGGTCGCTGGTCACAGCTAAACAAGGAAATTATTTCAGGTGCCAGACACCTGGAAGGGAGGAGACCTTTATTCCCAGACACAGAGAACAAATCCCAGGAAAGTGATGCCTGCCCTGTCAGACCATGCATGGGATAAACACGAGTGTCCAAAGCAGCCCTGGCTGGTTTGTGTGTGGGACTAAAGCAGCGTGAGCTCAGCAATGAGGGGGTGTCCCCTTCTCAGCCCCCAAACACCCCAACCTGCGTGTCCTGAGCGCTCACTCCTCACCCTCCTCACGGCTAACAGAGGGAAAAAAGGCTGTTCAGAGGCACCAGGACAAAACACTATAGGTGGAGGAGAAAGTCCAGCTCGGGTGGAGCTGGTTCCTTCCGTGCCAGTTCAATCACGGCACTGTGTGGGATCCAGTCCATTTCCATAAAGGTGGGATCCAGCTCATTTCCATAAACCCCGAGGTGCTGGAAGGTCAGTCCCACTCAAGTGAGGGAGGATTTGGTCGGTGAGAGTCCCTTGGGTCCAGCTGGCTCCCTGCCCACCGCAAAGCTCGGCGAGAACAGAGTCACTGCAATATTTGGGTCCCTTGTGTGCAGCCATTTGGGTACAATTAGTCCCACTGATGTCACCGGCATCCTAATCACCTGCACAAGGATATGAGACACTCCAGAAACCTTCCTGTGATGGCACATCTCTTATCTGAGGGAGACAAACCTCCCTGGCTGCAGCGCGTCGCCCGCGGCGCGGCACCGTCCCCGCCGCAGATAAGGATTTGTGACACCTTTCCCTCACGTCATCGCCCTGCCAACGCTGAGGCTCCGTCCCACCTGAACCCAAAATAGCCACAGGGCCAGCGGGGAGGCTGTTCCAGACTGCTGGACTGGCCTGTGGGAGGGAAACCTGCGGATGTGTCCCGTGGCAGGACAGCCCCGGCCAGGTGCTGCTCCCAGGGAAGGCTCTTGTGGGACTCTGGACAAATTCGGGACTTTGGGAAGAAACCCAGCAGGATGAACTCAGGGGTCACAAGGCAGAGGAGGAGCTGTGGCCATTTTCAGGAGGAAAAATCAAAAGGACTTGGTGTAAATCCAAAGGAACCAAAGGGGGTGGGTGAAGCAGTGGGGCAGCAAGGCTGGGCGTCAGCGGGGGCCTGGTGCTGGAAGGGGAAATGACAGACTTTGATCCCAAAATGTGGCTTTGTAGCCTGGGAGAAGTGTGCAGGGCTGGGAGGGACCAGCTGTGGCTCACTCTGCCCCTCTGACCCAGCCCAGAAGCTGAACCTGCTCTCTGAATTTCCCACGAGGGAACAGCAGCAGTGCTGTGCTCCCCACAGCCTTTTTGGGGAAGTACAGTCCCGTTTTCCCCTTATCCACAGATTCCCAGCACTAACTGACAGTCTGAGTGTGGGCACAGGCGTCCCTTCTGCTGAAGGCAAGGGGAGCTCTGGTGACAGCTCCACCAGGCCAGGATGTGGCCTGTGGGAAGTGAGGTTGGAGCAGAGGGGTCTGTGGATGCAGGATGGGAAAGGCTCTGGGAGGAGCTGCCTGTTTCCAGCAGTGCAGGGGGCACACGCTCACACCTTCACTGATTTGCCTGCTGAAAATCCCCTCTCGTGGAGGCCTTAAAAACAGGGTGCTAGAAAACAGAATTTGCTGTTCCAAGTCCCTACGAATTTGGGGAGGGATGGAAGGAGAATGACCAAACGGGTCTGGCAGAGCCCAGTGAGAAGAGCAGTGCCTGGCTGAGCTGGAGCTGCTAAAAGTAGAGCGGGGATGGAGTTGGTGGCAGAACTCCAACCACTTCAGCACAGCCAGGATTTCGCTACAAGCTCTTCAAAAAAAGCGAGGTTAAAGACTCCCCTATGCTCTGTAACTAACTCGGGAGGGAAGAGGCAGCTATTCCGGGAGATGGATTTGTCCAGCCCGGAGCCAGCTCACCTGGAAGGGCCGGCTCTCTCCCAGGGACAGCATTCCGGTCACCAGCCGCTCTCACAGAGGGTGCCCGTGCATTATTCATGGCTTGGCTGCTGTCCCCTCCCTGCCGGGAGCCTTGGGAGGCTCCGAGCGCTGTCCGCGCCCGGGGCCGGACAGGGCTGGGAAGCTCCCGCATTCCAGGACCTGCCAGCCGGGTCCTGCGTGCCCGGGGCACCCCCGGGCGGTGTCACACAGCAGCCGGCGGGGCAGAGGGGGCACACCCTGGCCAGCCCAGGTCTGATCTCCGCCAGGATGGGGCGGTAATGGATGGCACGGACACCCTGCGAGCTGCTCCACCCGGGAATCGCTGCTGCTGCTCCCTCCGGAGCGGCGTTTCCACGCCTTCCTTTGTGGAAGTGCGGGGGCTCAGCAGGGCCAGAGCTGCCCCAGTCCCAGGTCAGCAAAAGAGAGAATTGGGCTCTGCAGTGCCAGAGGCAGCAGCAGCCCGTCCCTCAGAGCGGGAATTCCGGCGAGGAACACCGGGAATGTTTTCTCGCACGCCTGAGGTGTGGTGGATGCCTGGCAGAGCTCCAGGAGCGTTTGGACACCGCTCTCAGGGTGGGGCTCCTGGGGTCTGTGCAGGAGCTGGACTTTGATGATCCTGTGGGGCCCTTCCAGCTCGGGATATTCCAGGGTTCTGTGATTCCGTGCCTCTGTGTGTGTGTCCAAGAACAGGTGAATTCATGGAGTCAAAAAGGGAAAACACTGAATATTGGGACACCTTTCCAAGGGGGAAGCACTTGCACCCAACATAAACGAGGAAATATTCATTCTTAAAAATACACATTGCGAGGAAAAATCAGATGTCTCCTGAGAAATCTTAATGCCAAATACAAGAATTATTTGGGAAGCTCCTGGAATTAAATCCGGCACTAATGACAACCCCTTCAGATGTCCAAACTGAATAATCTCTTGTTACTGCTGTGATGTGGGCAAGGAATTTACAGCAGTGACTGAGCTCACAATGGGCCACACCAGTTCCTGTGAACACAGCAGGCCCGAAGAGAACCGAACTGTTAGGTAAAGATTTGGTAATTAAAGCTTCAAAGGAACCTTTCCAAGGGATGTTGCTCTGCAGAGAGATGTCCCTGTGCCCCCCTGCTCCCGCCCCTGCTCCCACCCTCACCGACCCAGCTCCAGCCCCTTCTCTTCCCAGAACACAGGGGAGGCTCCCTGGAAAGAGATCCACCCCAGAAAGGCATCGGGGGTGCTGGGGAAACGGGGAGCTGTGCAGACAAGGAACAGAGCACCAGATCATGGAAAGGAGAGAAAGCCAAACCAGCAGCTCTTGAGGGGATGAGAGGCTGTGGGAGTGATGTTCTCCTGGCCCAGCCCTTCACCCTGCTCCTGTTCTCCTGTGCATCCTCAGGCACAACCACAGCAACAGCACCCAGGCTCTCACGGCTTTGGGAGCACACGGCTGCACGTGGGGAAGGGTCATCACAAAGGGTCTGGCTTTACACCAAACCCTCTGCTGGGAGCACAGTTAAGGGGCTTTGAGCTCGCTGAAGAAAGCTGCACTGCCTCTGAGGAGCCCTAACCCTGAAGAGCCCTCACAACAAAGGAGGTTGTGCTGAGAGCTGAAGCACAGCACGGTGTTTATTGTGGAAGAATTCCGTGTTTATCTGCCTGGGGAAGGAGACACCCGAGCCCTCCGAGCAATGCAGTGCACGCAGATCTAAGGAAACGCAGCCAGCCCATGTGAGCGGGGGCAAGGCAAGCAAAAAGCAGCCTGATCTCGTCTTCCTGAGAAAGTTCAGATCTTACGTGAAACAGAAATTTTAAAAGGCATCTGATCTCCAAAGGCGCAGAGATCAACTGCTACTTAAGGATATAAGAGATTACAAAACTGAAAGAAGTGGAAGTTCAGAGCTATGCTGGATTCCCTTGACACCTTGTGATGGAGTTGGACTAATAGAAAAAGTTAATTAGCAAGCAGGGAAATATCAAATAAATGGGAATTAGAGACAACGAGATGATTTGGTGGAGGCAGTTCAGTTTCTGGGCCTGGCCTCTGGTAACTGGAGAAGTTCAAAGGGAAAGGAGCAGACCCAGAAGCATCCAGAGGAAGTCGGTGGCCAGGCAGCCTCTGTGCTCCCACAGAGTCAATCCCTTCACAAAATAGACTCAGAGAGGAAAACACGGCAAAAAAACCCAGTTATCAAACTGCAAACCACAAGCAGAGCTCCAGACTGGAGCTGTCCCAGTGCATGGAAGTGAAACAAAAGGAGAGACATTTCACACAGGTGCTTGCACACAGATACACACCTGGCCTGGATTTGGCCAGCTGGGTCTGGATCTGGACAATTCACCTGCAAACAGGACAAGATCCGGGTGTTCTCCCTGCTTGGGAGTTACCCCAGATCCAGCCAGGTGCAGTGTTGGTTGGAAACAGAACTGGCTCTGAGTAACTTCTCTGAGGTCACAAGTGGAAGGTGTCCCTGCCCATGGCAGGGGGTGGAACGAGAGGATCTTTAAGGTCCCTTCCAACCCAGTCCATTCCATGATTCTGTGATTGTGATTCTGCGATTCTGTGATTTTATGGCTGCACCTTTTTCTGGTTTATCTCAGTGCAGTCTGACCCGTGCTTGTGGCCCTGGATTCTGTGCCTGTGAGAGGGACAGGGCACTTCAGAGAAGAGACTCAGAAAGCACCAGGATTAAACAACACAAAGCAGGGCAAAGAGCAGCTGAAAGGCGCCCGAGTGAGTCCGAGTGGAGCAAAAAAGGCAGAGCACAAAAACACATCAGTGGAAAGAGAGTGAAAGCAGGAACAGCATCCAAGAAAGGAAAATCTGTAGAGTCCCTGTGGCCGGGGGTGCTCCCAGCACTCCCTCCCTGCCCTGGGGACGGATGGAGTTTGATGGTTTGGCTCCCGCAGCAGAGAGCAGAGCTGAAGGAGCCGCCTGTGATCCCCCTCTCAAACAGCAGGGCTGGAGAAGGGCGCTCCTCACCACCTTCCCACCCGAAAGCAGCTCCCTCAGCAGGCACAGGGCCCCGCAGCCGCGGGGAGACGCAGCCTGCAGGAACAGAACCCCCCTGCGTGCCAAGCCAGGCTCACACAGTGCAGCCTCCTCGGATCTGTGGGCAAACAGAGCCTTGGCCTCTGGTTCCCGTCGAAATCCAGTGCCGAGGAGCAGGAACGACAAGGAATGGATCAATTTAACTGAGGTCTCTGCATGGGGAAAGGATGCTCGTTTATAAGAGCTGTCAGCTATCATTCACACAGCAGGAGAGGCAAAGGCAGAGGCCAAGGAGAAGAGGAGCACAGAAATCTTCCCTCTTAGCAGCAACACAGGTGCTGTGGGAGGAGGGAGAAGCGAAGCCCTGGGCACACAGAACCCGTCTCACTCCCTTCTCCCTCTCACAGCCCTCAGACCTGGCCTTTGAGCAGGATACGGGGCTGGTTTCCTGGGAAAAACCCCGCTGCTGCTTCCCAGGAGAGCAGCCAGGGCAGCACTGCCGCTGTGCCCCTCTGGCTGCCAGTGGGGAGCACTGGGGTGTTTCAATCCCGAGACAAAGCACATCCTGCAGACCACATCAGCCTCCAGCCCCTGCATCCCCAGCCCAGCAGAGTGCAGTGGCTGCTGCCGAGGCTAAACAGGGGCCACGGAGCAGAGCTACATCTGTGAATTATTTATGTTCTGTAGCGGGGGATGCAGGGTCACGGCCACGGGATGAGAACGTTCTGTCACCCCTTCCTGCTACAGAAAAACACACCCAGCTTTGGGAAGAACCAGCTGATATTCCCTGTTCAAAGACTCCCTAACTCACCCCCATGCTGAAAGTACAGCAAATACTTTTTAAATTTCACTTCAGAAATGCTTGAGGAAAAAAAACAACCCTGGCAATGAGATGAAAACAAACCGTCCTCACCAATGCACGAGAGAGCATCAGCACACACAATATTGCCGGGTATAATTCTGAGAAATCAGCCCCAGCTTCTGCCTGGAGCCCAGCAAGAGTCCTGGCTGTGTAACCCCAAAGCAAAAGGCAGCTCTTTATGGCCAGGCTGAAAGATCCTATAATTACAAAAAAGAATCAGTTCCACTGAAAGCACTACAAGGGTTTCTGTAAAACCGGAATATTTCAGCTCCCGGTTTTCAAAGCACTTGCACTTAACTGCTCTTAGAAACGACTGTCTCAGTTACTGCCACTGCTGAGCCCAGAACCACAGCAGAGCCTGTGCTTTAAAGGGACGTGGCCGTGCTGGGAACAGGAGCTGATTCCAGCTCGGAGCTGCACACGCAGCTCTCCGAGCACAGCCAGCCCCCCTTCCACGGCACCGGGACAGCTCTCCCGTGAATCCGTAAACCCTCCTTCCGTCAAAGGACATCAAATGAGCCCTGCCTCCCTCAAAATGTTCTTTCTAAGTGAGTTAATAAGGATTTTCTGTAAAAGCTGGATGAGAAACGAGCAGAGGACGAACATCCACGCACGGCACTGCTCGGCGAGCATTTACGAGGAAGTAAAATTTACAGCGTGATCCTGCTGGTGGTGGAGTGCAGGGAAGTCCTGATTGATCTTCCCTGGCTGCGGGATACCAGTCCCAAGAGGCTTTTTCCAGCCCCCTGTAACAAGCTCTGTTCATGCTGCTGCTCTCCTCCTCCCCGAGGAGGTTTAATGCACTCGCCATCACTACAGAGAATTATTCTGGATGTTACACTTCACTCCAACTGACACGAGCTCAAACAGACAGAAATATCCGGCCCCATCCTGCCTCCCTCCATCCTGGAACTCCTCAGCAGCTGTCAGAGACAAATTCCTCTCCTCGTATTTACATTCTGCTGAGAGCACCGAGAGCGTTCAGCCCGATGCAGGAGATGCACTTCACAATATTGAAACCCCCGTGTGATCTTGATCAAGTTCAGGTAACACAGCTCTGAAAGGTATAATCTTTTACCAGCTACCATATTATAGAAGTCAATCAACTCCTGAAAATGCTCTGGAAGTCAAGCTTCCCGAGCACTCAATCTGCCATTCATACTTCCACACACAGGTGAATCATTTCACCAGAACTTAGCTAAATAAAGCAAAGCAAGCATCAAAGAAATGAAAACATCAGGAATAATCCCGACAAGTCTGGCAACACTGGCTCTGATTTCCAAGGGTGAGGGATCCAACCCTGCAGCAGGCTGGAGCTGGAGCAGAAGTAACATATGGGCATCCAACCCAGATTTCCAAATTTAGTGTGAAGATAAGGCCCAGGCAAAGTTGCCTTGAAGCCAGAAGAGCTGGGCAGCTGGGGAACCATCCCTGAGTTCACAAAAGACTGAAAAGAGCCGATTTTCTGGCTAAGCCACTTGCAGGACCCTTTGCTCTACGCAGTTGTGGGTAGTTTTCAACACTGTGAAGTTATTTTCTTGCAGGGACCAGGGGCAGGTGGGATTTGGGACAGAATCCATGGGCCAGACCCTCAGCAAATGTAAACCAGCCTCACTGTTTGTCCTCACTGCAGGGAGGAGTCTAAATAAAACACGTCTTCCCAAATAGATAAAAACTGCGTCACTCATTTCTTTTTCCTTGTTAAAAACTAATATTTCTCCCCCCCGTCTCTGTTGACTGCAGCTGAAGTTCAGCCTTAAAAATATGGTCAATGATTTCAAGAATTTTGATTAAAAATTCTGCATTAAAAGAATTTTTAGGAGGCATTATCTGCTAGAGTTAAAGTCCTTCCCCCTGGTGCTCACCACTGTTCTTCTAAAGAAGCCTCTCACCAATTTTTATGCTCAGGCTCAGGGACCTCTCGGATTCGCGGCACGCAAGCAGCACTCATCATTTGGAGGGACTTTTTCATCATAAAATAAATATGAACCGAGAGAGGACGTGCGTTTGTCCAAAAGGAGGATTGCTACGGACGGCCGAGCTCTTGCCTTGAAGCAGGATTTTCTGTGCCACGCCGCGCGTTCCTGTCACTACAGCGCCGCGCGCGCCGCTGCGAGGGGACACCGAGCCGCCCCTCCCGCCAGCAAGGACAGAGCTCTCGGGGTTTGGAGAGGGACCCGAATGACAAAGGGGATGTGCAGGGCTCTGCCTGCCCCCAGCGCTGCCCCACGCAGCCCAAATCGCCCCACGGCGAAGGCACCACCGGGGGGGGGTCAGACCCATCCCCTCCACGCCCCCGAAAGTTCCCCCTGGCCGGGCCGGGCAGGGCAGGACCCGCGGGGACCGAGGGGCTCTGCTGTCCCGGGGGGTGCAGGGGGGAGCCGGGGGAG
>VZRO01000500.1:0-64434 GCA_013397915.1 Daphoenositta chrysoptera
CTGATCTGGACCAGCCGTGGTGATGGGGGCCTGAGCCCCAGGGACAAGCTGCCATTGGGCCTAGAGTTAGGGTGGAGAGAGTCACAGGTCCTACAGCTGCAGGGACTCTCGAAAACGCATTGCAAGGCCATCACTGCAGGGTGCTTGAGTTGCCTGCCCGAGTAGTTTGGAGAGGTTGCTCAAAGTGAAAAGCACTTAAAATTTATTATCGGTAACAAAGTTATCACTCTAGCAATGATATCTTGCAATGAGTGAATAGTCTTATCATGTGCTGGTAATTGTCTTATGTGTACTCATCAGAAAATGGCAAAAGAGCATAATTGCTAAACAAATAAAAATTATATAAATAAAGGAAATGATGAAGTAACATTTATATGTACTGTAGCAAATAAACAGTGGTGCTAGGTATTTCGTACACTAAGGAATAATTAATTTGAAAATGACTACAGATTTATATTAAATTTTAGGAGTTAGGACTTTTCAGGTAAGAATTTCCTTTTCAGTGGCATTCCCTTGTCTCGTTTTGCATCCTGAAGGAAACGAGGACATCTGTTAGAGAATTCCTGGCTGGCCAGGTTGATGCTGAGGCAGGTCACCACTGTCAGACTCGAGTGAGATCTTGAAAGATAATTTTACAGCCACGTATGATCAGAGCTACAGTGGCATTAATCGTGAAGGATGCTACTAGAGAATCAAGCATTTGATAAGCTGTGGGTGAAGAGAAGACATGCAACAGATGTGTTATGAGGGGGCAAAAATCATCAGCAACCCACAGTGATTTTCTCCCCCTTATTTTTTTTGTGAATTTTTAGTATCTTCTTCTCATATGCCTAATATGCGCATATTAACCTGTTAAAAGATGTATTTTATGTGTGTTTATGTATTTTATGGGTTTTATTGCAGTAGCTGTAACTGTGTTGGAGAAGTCTCTTACTGTTTGTCATAAATCTGTAAGTTATCACTAGCTATTGCTTAGTAATAGATAGATGTTGTGTAATAATGCCATGGCACAGTATTTAACACAACATTATATTGCAGCAACACATCAATATAGACAGATTTGGAAATCACAAAATAGAAAAGTGGTTTCCCCCAATATTCATCATGTTATGAAGGTAGAGAATATCTTTGGTGTGTAGTAAATCTACATTTTGGGTGTGATGTATTGGCTCAGTAATTGAAAGCGTTTTTGGTACAACAAAATACAGCTTTTCATGAAGTATTTGGAAAATGATGCTTTGCTTTTGCAGTCAGCTTCATATGTATCATGCCAAGCTTCACATGCCAAGCTCTTTAGGAATATCATTAGTGTCACTAGCATTCTGAATAATTTTGATTAATGTAGCCTTGAAATGACCTTTTGAAATAATGGTATCTTAACATGAATTTTTATAATAAGTAGTACAAACATCATTCCAAAATGAGAAAACATGATTAGAATGGTAGAACCAAAGCATGAAACAATGTTTTCTTAAGATTTGGAAAGATTTTCTCTTCATCTGTGTACACCGCATTCATCAATAGTGTTGAAATGAGGTTTCACTTGTTCCAGCTGCCTCTCAGCCTGGGATAAAGCCCATTTCCAGTTAAACAGGAAATGATGAACATAAAGCTTAAGGTGAGCTCAGCAGAAGAGGATTCCTGCCTGTAAGCTCTGCTGTGGAGGCATTGTGTTAAATCCTGAGTTAGCTGCTAAAAGTGATGAAAATTTATGAAGGTGTTTTTTTTCTCTTGTCCTATGTTGTTCCTATTCCCTGTTGGAGATTTCAGTGTTTTGGTGTCTGAAATATGGACACCAAAATGTCCAAATGTGTGTATTGCAAATTCCAGCTTGCTTGGAATACTGCAGAACAGTTGTCTTTCTGTTGCACTGCAGATTATCTTAATTATAGAAAGAAAAAGTAAGTTATTCCCTACACTTTTTAAAGTACCTTCTTGCTTTAAAAGGATTAAAAATTTTTTTTTTTCTTTCAACCCCTTTCTGACAGATGTTTAATTTCAGAACTATGGTCTTCAGCCAGAAATAGGGGAAGCTGTGTGGTTGTTCATACAGCAGTTGAAATGCAGGCTTGTACAGCTGCTTTGACCTGTTACAGGAGTCCTCAGGGAAAAAGGATTCATCAGGTATTACACAGAGAAAACACCTTTTATGCCCTTTCATGAAATAGGCTCAGCCAGAGTCACACAGGGAATCCAGGTTGTCTCTCTAGATGTGGTTGGACAGGGTCTCACCTCTACTCTCACAACTGAGTTTCCTGTAATCTGTCTTCTCTTAGTGACCAACCAGTTTGCATCAATTTTTTCCTACCTGTTTATTTGTCAGTAGTGTGCTGAAAATTTCTCTCTCCTTTCACTTCTTTCAAAATCCTTCATTTATCAGTACAGAGTATGTACTCTTTGTGGGCAGCAACATCATTGTCCAGCAATAATTCCAATTGTGATTAAGGCTGTGATATTAAAATGGATTATCTATAAAATATTCATCAAGGATGTGTAGCTCAGTAGATACCCTTTTGTCACGGACCCGATCCTGGAAATCCATATTTGTGTGAGATTTGAGGATTGCAGCTTCTGGTTTCATTTTGTACATCAGCAGTTCCTAAATGTGTTAGGAATGATTTTTATATTTGATAATGGAAACAGCTGGAGCATCATGGTTGGGAAGAGCAGCTACTTCTGCAGACGGCTTCATGAGCAAATTCCCTCCTGTTCCTTCCAGCACTGCCTGACCTGCCAACATTTTGTCAACCATCTGCACAGAATCTTTGAAACACAATTGTAGGACCAGCTCCTCATTCCATAGTTTGATCAAAACGTAACTTACTTATCAAGAAAGGAGTTGATTCGTCTATTTTCCTATATAGGATATAAAAAATTTGGTTGAACCTGTAGCCTCAGTTTTTCTGGTTTAGTGTGAGTGTATCAAAGTGAGAGTGCTGCTGTTTGTCTTACTCAGCATGGAGAAATTGGTATAAATTGTGGCTATTTAGATGAAGAAATGCTAGAAAAGTCCTTGAATAAAATGCTGTACTGATCATGTGCTGCTGAGACTCTCCAAGTACAATTTGCGCTTGGGCTTAATTCCAAAACTGTTAATGTGAGCTACAGAAGCCAGTAAAGTGATGTAATGTAAAACAGATTTAACCCTCTCTGTATTGTTATCCTCCTCTGAAAGAAATATGGTTTTTTTTAATCATTTAAGCTTTATTTATTAGGTTTGCCGGATAATTATCAAAAGGAGGACAAGCTCCAAGGCCCAAGGTTATATCTAAACCCCAGTATGTTTTTTATGGTGCAGGAAGAGAAAGCTGTTCCTCAGTGCAGGTATTGGGGCTCACATCAGCATGGAGTGTGTAGGGAGATGGAGACAGTGCAGTTTGCTGTGATTAAATCACTTTAAATGAATACTGTTTTATGTGAGGCCATAAGAGGAGGAGAGCAGTGGCCAAGTAAGGATCTCCTGGTCAAAATGAAGCACAAGAAGGCAATGCATACAGTGGAATCAGGGACATGTGTCCTGGGAAGAATATAGGGACACTGCCCAGATGTGTAGGGTTGGGATCAGGAATCGTAAGGCTCAGTTGGAGCTGGATTTTGCAAGAGATGTGACAAAAAACAGAAGGGCTTCTACAGGTACATTAGTCAAAAAAAACCCCCAAAAAATGAGATAGAAATTGTGCTTCACTCCCCCACTAAGTCAGGAGAACTGATGACATGGAGAAGGCTGAGGCACTCAGCAATTTTTGTCTCAGTTTTCACAGGTTGCTCTTCCCACATCTCTCCACTGCCTGAACATCAAGGCAGGGACTGGGGGAACGAAGTCCTTCCCATGGGAAGAGAAGGTCGTGTTTGAGGGCAGCTGAGGATCTGCACGTGCACAAGTCCATGGGACCCAAGGCAGAGCATCCCAGGGTCCTGAGGGACTTGGCTCATGGAACTGCTCAGGCACTCTTCATCTTGGAAAGTCGTGGCACTCATGTGAAGCCCCCAGAGACTGGAGAAAAGGGAATAAGGTTTCAGGGAGACCCTACTGCACCCTGGCAATACTTAAAGCAGATTTATTAGAAAGACTTTTTTCTGTGTCCTGTAGTGACGGGACAAGGGGCAGTGGTTTTAAACTGAACAAGGTAGATTTAACTTGGATATAGGGAAGAAGATCTTCCCTGTGAGGGTTTAGAGACACTGGTACAGGTTGTCCAGAGAAGCTGTGCTCTGCCCCATTACAGTGTTCAAATTCATCCTTTATTTTGGAGGTTTTGTGAACATGCAGGGTACTTGATGCCTTGGATAGTTTTTTTTTTTTTGTAAAATCTCAAGGATTTATTTTAAAAGTGAAAGTGAGCATTGTAAATCTGCTCATTTAAAAACAAACTCCATTTTCTACAAGTTTCTATATAATTGCCTTATACTTTGCAGTGACACATCTTGTTGTTCAAATTTCTGAATTTAAACAGAAAAATGATTTGCATTCTGGCATAAGCTTTAAAAAAAGTGACTGAGCAACTACTCTGTAGAAACTGAGAATTTGAGACTACTTTTTTTCCCCTTCCATCTGTTTGGAAATTTATTTTCATGCCTTTACATCATTTAAACTGTACAGAAGGAATTAGTGCAAATGATTCCTATGTGATTCTGCTTTTTCTTGCTGGCATTTTGTTCTCTTTCACCATTGTCTTGTGCGTCTGCTCAGTGTGATGTCTATGTTGCCATCTATTGCTGACAACAGAAATGTGTCCACAGGCATTGGGTAACTAATGGTATTACTAAACTATATTATTATTTTGTTAATACTATAGACTCAAAATGTTTTTTCACGATGTTACATGAACTCAAAACAAAGAGAGAATAAATGCTGTAAAATGAGAATCCAGTAGATTTTAGCATAAGATGTTTTCCTCAGTGTTCAGAAAGGGAGCTGTTAGAGATTCTAGTTTGACATGTTGGTCACAGAATTAAATTTTTTTTTAATTAGCTACCTCAGACCATAAATCATTGAACTGAGGACACTGAGCTCTGTCTGATTGATGTTTTCTTTGTAGGCTACAGAAAGTGAGATGGGAGATGTTGATTTAACGGGTCTTCCAGAAGCACCTGTAGACTCTGAAGATGAAGAAGAGGAGGAGGATGAAGATATTGACAGAACTTCTGATCCACTTCTAGGGCGAGATGTTGTCCGAGAGTGCCTTGAGAAAGAGCCTGCAGATAAAACTGATGATGACATTGGTGAGAAGAAAAAATACCGTAGTAAAATTTACATAAAACTACATCATATAACATCTGTAAGAGAAGCATAATCAAAAACTGTTTAATGAGTTAATGTTCAGTTTATACTTAATAATTGAATGATGTCTCACTTTACTCTGTTGGTACTCTTAATTGAATGATGTCTTCTCTTGCTATCTGAGAGAATATCTGTTCTGAGAATCCAAGTATTTTGAGCAACAGTCTTTGTGATGCTCCAGATGTGAGGTTTTACAGTCATTGTATGTGTTGATGTAATGGGACAGTAGCAAGGTAATTTTGACTGCCTGAAACTGTTGAATTAGTTATTAAATAGCAAAGAGAACATACTATTACTGACTATAGCTATACTTAAGTGTAAACTGCAAAACAGTTGAAGGTAATTTACTGCAGTGTTTAACTAGAAATTGGCATGAATTTCAATAGCAAAATTTGCTTTCTGCTGTACTTCAGATTGTGTCTCTGAACACTGGAAAATAATTTCATGCTCCTGTCTAGCTTATAATTACTGTACCTAAGGGTATTTTTAATTTTTCTAAATGTTTGACGCTGAAGTGCTTTTACTCTTAGCTAGACTGCTGCCCTGAGAGTCAATCAGAACACCAGCAAGGCTGTGGAGCTGAGTTCTGGCTGTTGATGACAAAGTGCACACTGGGCTCATTTAGCCACAGGCACTAATGGGAAGTGTAATACCACTGAACAATTTTCCTATGAATATAACTGGAGTTTATTATACTTGTGGAGAGTAAGGAATCCAAGGAAACCCTGGGCCTTGCAGTCGTCATACCAATGTTTCCTTTGTCCAACAGAGCAATTATTGGAATTCATGCATCAACTGCCTGCCTTTGCAAACATGACCATGTCTGTGAGGAGAGAGCTGTGCTCAGTGATGATATTTGAAGTCGTGGAACAAGCAGGAGCCATCATCCTTGAAGATGGCCAGGAAGTAAGTGACTGCTTCCAGCCGAGGGGTTCAGTCAGTCAGTAGCCAGGCTCCCAATTCAGGTGCCCTGAATCACTATCTTGAAATCTTCTCTTCCTGCTTGGATCAAGACGTCTGGAATGGCATTTGCTGTTCATCCCTCCAAGGGGGGTGAGGTAGACTCATCTCTTGTAGTGACTAAATGTGTACTCAGGGAAAGAAAGTTCATTCTCACTTAATGGTACGAATATATCATAGCAATTAGTCTACTTATTAAGAAAGCAATCTATTCAACAGCATTTCTCCCTCTAGAATCAGTTCTGAAATGAATGAAGAAAGCTGAGAAGCATTCCTGTTTCAAGCTCCATCTCTTGCCTTACAGTGCACGGTTTTGGTGAATTAAATGTTGCAGAGGTGGTGACAACAAACTGGAGGCTACAAGAATGAGCCTTTCTGAGATAAGAGCTTACAAAAGTTGTTGAATTAGCTTCACTTCTTAATTTTTTTTTTTTTTTTACTTCCTCTAGCTTGATTCTTGGTATGTTATTTTAAATGGCACAGTAGAAATCAGCTATCCTGATGGGAAGAGTGAGAGTCTCTGTATGGGAAATAGTTTTGGGATTACTCCTTCTCTGGACAAACAGTACATGAATGGAGTGGTCAGAACCAAAGTAGATGATTGTCAGGTAAGATTGCAATTCTATATAACTGCCTCTTATTTTTAAGCATCTAATAAAAGAAAACAGGTTAGAACAGGTCCAGAGGTGGCTACAAAGGTGCTCTGAGAGCTGGAGCCCCTCTGCTGTGGAGACAGGCTGGGAGAGTTGGAGATGCTGGAGATGGGGATACATTCATGTTTTAGATACTTAACTCATAATCTGTTGTTGTCCTTGGGGACAGTTCGTGTGTATAGCCCAGCAAGACTACTGGAGGATTCTGAACCATGTGGAAAAAAACACTCACAAAGTGGAGGAAGAAGGAGAAATTGTGATGGTAAAGGAGCACAGGGAGCTGGATCGCAGTGGAACCAGAAAAGGACACATAGTTATCAAGGTGCATTTCTTTCTATGCTTTCCATTAATCAATTAAACTTTTATCTATTAGTAAATAAATATAATTTCAGTTTGAATCTAGTATACATACTCAGTTTTGTCTGTGTCAGGTCAAAAAACTTGATTGGAAGGAATGTGTATTATATTCCAACTTTACTTCCACTTCCCCTTTATTAAAGTTAGACCTGTTCAACACATACATTGAGTTTTGTATTGGGAGCACTCTTTGGGCATCCTTATGACCTTTTTTTTTGTTATCTGAAAGAGGAGTTTAAACTGCTTACTAAAAACTAAAATTAAGGGAAGTTACTAATTGTTTTAGCCAGGTGTTACCTGTGCAAAGCATCAGGGCTGAGAAAAGCAGGAGGATTTGATTTAAACATGTTGGTACATTTTCTCCTGAGTTGGCCATGACTGAGCTTTCTAAAGGATTATACTGTTCATGTGGGGTTATGTTGAATTACTCTTTAGGGAGAGGTAGTGATGAGAGATATCAGTTATTTTTTTCATTTGCTTTTTTAAGGCAACACCCGAGAGACTCATCATGCACTTAATAGAGGAACATTCTATTGTGGATCCAACCTACATCGAAGATTTTCTTTTAACATACAGAACATTTCTAACAAGTCCCTTGGAAGTTGGAAATAAACTCTTGGAATGGTTCACAGTGGATAGCCTCAGGGATAAGGTTGGTTGCAGTCTAAGAGATTAATATTTCTGGTGAAAATATATTCAAATTGATCCCTTTTTGTATTGATGATAAACTAGGATCAATAAAACCAGGTTCCACTCTGTGTGCACATACATGAAAAACCTTGATAGTCTGGAACTTGTATCATGCCAATTTGTTGATTCTTAGCCAAAGTTTTTATGTTTTCTAGCCTTGAGCTGAGGAAATCCAACATACTGTCAAAACACTAGATGTTTTGTATAGGAAATTGTACAGGGTCTGCTGTGGTTATTGCTTCTCTTCTTACCTCTTTCCATGCTTTTCATTTTGGCAGCTACTGGTTTTTAATAAAAGGAAGGATAAAGAGAAGTGTTTCAGCAAACAAAAGCAGAAATTGTATAATTTTAGAAGAGAAACTGCTATAGACTTAGATTTTATTTATAATATGGATGGATAATATAGTTGTCAGTCTGACTTTATCATGAATGGTAGTGACTCTGTAGCACCTACAGAAGCAATCTGAAGATTTAACTAAAACTTCTTGGAAGAAAGCTTTTTATTATCACAACTAGAACTTCCTTTAAAGAATCATTAGGATGCTTTCAAAGGTAATTTTCATGAGCAGTATCAGGAAGGCTTAGCTGAAGATGGATATATGCACCAGTAGGTACTGGGTGATGTAGCCAGTATTTTTTAGGTATAAAAATATTTGGGTTTTTTAATTTTTTCATTTGCTTCCACAAATAAAGGGAAAGAGAAGATGATTTCAAGTGTAAATGTCTTTTTCATATCAAACACAGTAATCTGTTTTATTTTCTTCTGCCATGTCCAGGTATTCTTCTGTGTTTATAGATTAAAGGTTATAGGAGAACTATAGGTACCTTTATATATATGTATACATAATTAATTTTGTTATTATAGGTTACCAGAGTAGTCTTACTGTGGGTGAACAATCATTTTAACGACTTTGAAGGAGATCCTGCCATGACTCGATTCCTGGAAGAATTTGAAAAGAACTTGGAGGATACGGTAGGAGCACAAAAGAATGAGTGTCACATTTTCTAGTACTACATATTTCAATTTTCCAGTGTTACCAGTGCCTAACAGCTGCAGTCTCTAAGTGTAACAGTTAACAGGTGGTTTTAACATGGGACGTCTTTGTTCTTAAGTATAAATTAGATATAAAGGCTATATAAAGTAATACCTAAGGCACTCACTTAAGATTTTTTGCATTTCTGCAAAAGAGGACAAGGTTTATTTAGTAAGATCTCAAAACATGGCATCAAAAATCTATTTTCTGGCACTTGGGGTATTTTTCATAACCATTTTTCCATTTCTGATAAAAGAAACATTGCACTACATTTTGTGTCTTCTGTGTTACAGAAAATGAAAGGCCATCTCAGATTGCTGAATATTGCCTGTGCTGCCAAAGCAAAATGGAGACAAATCACCCTGCAAAAACCTTCCAGAGATTCTCCCTTGTTTTTCAGCCTTCTTGGAGGCAGTGACAAGGGGTTTGGTATTTTTGTAGAGACTGTGGAGATAGGCAGTAAAGCAGCAGAGGCTGGACTTAAGCGTGGTGATCAGGTAAAAACAATTATGTTAATTTAAAATATTCTGCTTCACCCACCTCCTGGTTGTTCTCAACAGAAATGTTACCCTGTGTACTAAAACCAGACCACTGGCAAGTGTTCTCTTGGGAATGCCACAGCTCAGCTTCCATTTATATCTGTTAAATAGGTTTCTATTAAATGGTTTTCAAAATATGTATGTTTTCAAAATACGTTTTCAAAATGTTTAAATGTTTTCAAAATGTTTAAATATTCCAAAAACAGATTGGGAAAAGAAACCAAGTTATGGTTATTTTTGGAACTTTCTAATTGGAGATATTGTTACATTGAAACCATCAGATTGTTTTTTGGGATTGATTCCCACCTAATATGTTTGATCCCAGCTCACTGAGGCAGGTGGAGCAGGTCACACTCAGTGAAAATCCAGCTTTTGAAGCAGTATCAGTTCTGTAGTTCATGATCCACCATTTTTGATTAATTGCAAGAATGTCATGTTATCATAGAAAATAAACTTATTTGAAGCATTTTTCAAGTAAAAATAGAAGTCCTGACTCATTTACCAGATACAACTTCTCTGACATGATGAAAATCGTTATTTTACATGGAATGTTTTCATTCTGTAGCTGCTGTAAAGATGATGTGGTAATTTCTGGGAAGTTCTTACTGTGCCTGTATTATCACCTTTGTATTTGTAAGTCTGTCAGACAGATGTTCTCCTAATAGTCCAATTTTTGTTTCTTAAAGATAATGGAAGTAAATGGACAGAATTTTGAGAACATCACCTTTGTAAAAGCTCTGGAAATCTTAAGGAATAACACACATCTCTCCATTACTGTAAAAACAAACATTTTTGGTGAGTAGACTTTATATATGATATATTTTTATGTGTGAAGGAAAAACTCCACTCTTTCTGGCTTTATAAGTGCAATAGGATTCCACCTTTTTTTTTCCAAGTTGCTGCTCTTGAGGTGAGAAGTTGTGCAGAAGTCCCCTCTTTGTGCCTCTGTTTGCTTGGATAAGTTCTCATGTGCCAAGGGCTGCACGTTGAGTGGCACAGAGCCAGCACAAGCAGCTCTTCACTCCTTGAGAAATCCTCAGATGACTGTTAAAGCTGATTTAGTGTCCCTCCATGCAATAAAGCTGAAACAAAGCCAAGGGATCTGGACCAAAATATTTTTGCCAAGAAACAGCAAAAATGTAAAACTGGGATTTTGTAAAACTTTTTATAATGGCTGTAAGAATGAGAGGATAAATTGCCTTTATAATTGAAAAGGGGATATAAAAAGTGGTATGGCATATAAATGTTGGCTTTTAATTGTCATCATGAATATAAACACCTAAATACCTCTTTAAAATCTCAGTCAAATCATCTGTTCTTTTTCTACAATCCTCTTCAGGCAACAGAATAACCAAAGCTACAGAAAGGAGACTGTGCATAGGACAGCTCCTTCCTCCATAATTGTATCCATATCTTCTGATGGTTTTCTTTTCCTATTTCCTTCCTCCAGTTACCTGCCCTTGCTCACTATTGATTTTCTTTTCAATTATTATTATTCTGTGTTTATCACTGTGCAGCTAAAAAGGTTCAAGCCCTCAACAGTTTCTTACTAGCATAATTAAAAAAAAACTTGAAACAACCAGAGTAACCTGTGGTCCAGACTAATGTGAAATGACATGAAATGAAGGATTGCTATAACTGAGACAGTGATAGGTTGTTCATTTGTATTATAAATGTAAGCAACATGCATTTGCAAATGGGTTCTAATCTCCTCCTGCTAGCTGATAGACTTTCAAGGTGATTTCTCTGATAAATTTTAATGAATTAATGTCTTGAACCTTTTTTCAACAGTGATACTTATTGTCCTGACTTTTTAATTGAGTTCGAAGTGTCTGACAATGAGCAATTCCTGTTGTTCTATTCACATCTATACTGGGAAAGCTTGTAGCCTTAGCTTTTATTATATAATAGAAATGTACCATTTAATTGGACTTTCTCTACAGAAAGTCTTGGTTGTCTTGCTCAGAGGGACAATCTGAGTTATTTGCTGTTTACCATTCTCTATTCTTCCAGTATCACCATATTTCCAATAGAAAATACTGAATTTCTGACTTGAAAGATTTTCAAAAGATTTTTAAAGGATCTTTAAAGAAATAATTGATGTTGACAAGACAATTCAAACTTTTTTTTTCACCTTATATATGTGGAGAGAAACAGAACAAAAACCCTAGGATTTCCACAGAATTCTATCTTTGAGAATGTCAGTGTGGATTGTAGACTAGCTTAGTTTCATAGATGCAGTAGGAAATTTGATGCAGCTTCTGTTCCATAGTGTTAGTAGAAACAAACAAAGACAGTTTGGGAAAATACTGGTCAGTGTTGCAGTTACTTTTCAAGAAGCATCTGCACGCCATTACCTAAAAGATGCAGACAAAAAAGCCAATAAATGCATAGTGCTGATTGCCCTGAGTGCAGTGTTTCCTTATTATCTCTCTGGGATGTGGGTAGCAAAAGGTTTGAGGGGAAAAGAAGTATTCACTGTGAAGTTCTGAGTGTGCAAAGGTTACTCACAACGACTGTATCTTCTCTTACAGTGTTTAAGGAGCTGCTCTGCAGGATAGGACAGGAGAAGAATGGAATTCCACATATTCCAAAAATTGCAGAAAAGAAAAACAACCGTTACTCCATCCCAGATATGCCTGGAGATGTGGAACAGATGTTTCCTCGTGAAAAAGGAAACAAGAAAATGAAAGCAAACACTGTATCTGGTGGGAGAAACAGAATCAGGAAGATTTTAGACAAGACCCGTTTCAGCATCTTGCCTCCAAAACTGTTCAGGTTTGTCAGACTCTTTTGTCAAAAAGTAACAGTTCTTTATTAAGTTACGATATTTTAATCATAGAATGATTGGAAGGGGATTGAATTGGGTTGGGTTGGAACTTAAAGACTATCCCATTCCAACCCCTCCCATGGGCAGGGGCACTTCCATTGTCCCAGGTTGCTCCAAGCCCTGTCCAACCTGGCCTTGGACACTTCCAGGGATGGGGCATCCACAGCTTCTCTGAGCACCCTGTGCCAGGGCCTCCCCACCCTCACAGGGAGGAATTTCTCCCTAACATCTACCTAAAACCTACCCTCCTTCAGTCTCAGGCCATTAAGAGACACCAATTGCTTAGTATTTCAAGTCATTATGTTCACATTGCTTATGTTTTTTAAAAAATCATGGCATCTGCCTCATGAATGCAGAACAAGACCAAAATACCTTTTCTCTCCTGATAAACGCTTCGAAATCTTTTCCCCCGTCCTTGTTTTGAAAGGCTGTTTACAGCATGTAATTAAAACAGCAGAACACCATTATTTTTCTTAGTTTCCTTCATCCCAAGATGGCTAGCAGGAGTTTAGTGCAGCTAACTGAAGCAGAGGTGTTTTGCAGTGATGGCAGCGTGAGCCAGTCGCAGGATGACAGCATCGTGGGGACGCGGCAGTGCCGCCACAGCCTGGCCATCATGCCCATTCCAGGCACCCTCTCATCCAGCAGCCCCGACCTGCTGCAGCCCACAACCAGCATTTTGGACTTCTCTAACCCTTCAGGTAAAGTGGTGGCTTGAGGTTGATTTACAGGATGGTTACCAAGGCAGCTGGGTCAGGGGAAAATTGCAATTTTTACCACCATCAGTCATGCTGAGTGCAGTTGCCTGTGCATCCTGTGGGCCTAGCAGGGCCAAACTGGAGATGTACTGAAAATCCGCACTGCCTGAACCTCTCTTGCCTACTTTTTTAGGTAATGTGGGACTTCTTTTTACAAAGAGATGGATTCTGCCACTTCTGAGATCTTTTGATTTACTGGAGTAAATTGGCCGTGGTGGAAGGAGATTGTCTGCCCATTTCTCCTTTGCCATCTCTCCTCAGTGCTTTGACTTGTCCATCCTTCCATCTGTCAGTATATATTTCAAGCAGTATTGTGGGTAGAATAGAGCTGCCATGGTACCAGCACAGTGATGTTATTGTTTCATGTTTTACAAACATTATAAATGTTCAACGATATGTCTAAAAGCCTTAAAAATGTTTTGAGATACATGGTTTCATTGGACTTTCATTGCTATAGGAATCCAGTTTATGGGATGGCTGCAGGAGGCATTTGTTGTAATATGCAGCTGCCTGTAAACATGTCTAGTCAGAATCTTTTTTTGCTGTTTTAAGTGTAAGTTCTGTACATAATGACATATTCCGTAAAGTGTTTTGTGACTGTTACTTATATTTACATAAACTTGCAGATTTCCCCTTTAAAAGGGATGTGCACAGATATTTCCTATCAGGTGCATAAATACCCATAGCAAAAAAGTTCCCTTTTTGCTGCAATTCCAGGTCCTTGCTGTCTGCATGAGAGCTACATGTTTTTCGAAAAACCTTCATTTAATACTATACTTAATATGAAATGGTGGTAACTAGTTCATCTTGGAATCACTCCTAGAATCACAGAATGATTTGGGTTGGAAAGGACCTGTAATGGTCATCTATTCTAACTCCCCTGCCAAGGGCAGGGACATCTTCAGCTGGATCACTTAGCTTTACTTTAAGCTCACTATAACAAATATACTGCCATGTTTGAATGTCAGAGAAAACCACATTATTTCTGACTGTACACTTGGTAAGTTTTGTAAGCATCTCAATCTTGATTTGGTGTTGACACAGTTTTTTTCTTTTTTTCCTGCCTGCAGCTGTTGGGTTTTACTGTAAGTATCCTCATGTACAGCATCCTGTAGACCTTAATATTGCATGGCGTGCCTGTAAATTTAACACTATCAGACATTGCATTGGCATAGTTATTACTGTAGGGCATTGGATAGCCCTGTAATTTTCCTTAAAACAAATCCATAGGTTCCTGTACAAGCACAAGCTGTGCTGAGCTGAGACCTGCATTTTATCCCATTTCTGCCCCCAACACACTGAGTGACCTTTGTCAGGTTCCTCTGCTCCTCTGTAGCCTTGCTCTGAAGGGATGAAGTTGCTTATATCTCTTTCATAGAGCTGAAGTTTCAGAGGATAACAGCTTGAGATTTAGTTTGTTCTTCTGTTGTACTTCATAACTAAAATTCTGTGCATGCAAACTTGAAATGTGCTTTGTATTGTCAAAATGAGCTGAATAATGCATTAAAAATTTAATTTAATAATTTATGTTTGCCTGCTTAAAAGCAAAGACCATGAAGACAGAAATGTGCCTGTAATTTATGTTTCCCTCATCTGTCTTGGTTGCATGGTTATTTTCTTTTTTTTTTTTTTTTTTTTTTACTTTTTCCTTTTTTCTCCGCAGTTAAATTTTCAGTTTTCAATTTTACACCTTGAGTGTGTTCTGATTTTTAGGTATGTTGATACCAAAGTATAGATGTTTCCCTCTTCCGTTTATCTATTACCACTTTTACGAGTGCAGGCACTTCTCTAATTTTTCAGTATGTCATTTTCACCACTTTCACTCTGAAATAAAGTACAAAATACTTACTTCTCCATTATATTGCCCCTATTCTCATATATATTGAACTTCTCAAATTCAGCTAGTCTCCAGCTTCTGATGAGAATGTTCTGATAATGTGGTAATCATAATCATAATCATGCAACTGTTAAAGGAATTAGCTTTCAATCAGAATTCTTTTAACCCAGGTTTACTTCCATCTTAAAATTTATTTACAGCTAATGCTGAGCCTTTCTTTTATCCAATGGATGGAACCTTTGGTGCTGGATCATAGATTACCTACTTACTTTTTACCTTGAAATTCCTTTTACTTGTGCCCATAACACCTTTAAGTCCTTATGCAAGAAAAAGTAACTGCAAGGTCATTGCCCCCAAAGATCTTTGTTGCCTCCTTAAGCCGTGAATTTTGATTGAGGATAATCAAATATAGGCAGTGGGATGAGCAGCATCCAAAACTGTGCTCAGAGAGCTGCTGCTGGAGGGCCTGAAGGACCTGGATGCTCTGCCCTGCTCTGCCCAGGATGATTTCCTGGGCAGGTTCCCCTTGGGCAGAGGGACACCTGGTCATCACCAGTGCTCCAGGGCACATCCCATGCCTCAATCCACGGGTTTGGCACTTACCACTGCATTTTTAAGGGCTGGAGAAATAGCAGTGAGAGAAGGGAAGGGCTGTTTTGGAGGCTGTTGCTTTAATGACAGCCCTTCCCTCACTGGGCATCTCTGGTTCTGATGCAGGAGTGATGGCACATCTGCCTCCAGTGTGGTTTTGGAGAGGTTCAGACTGAAACCTTGGCTGAGGGCTGAGCAACAGCCTCCCACCTTCTCAGGTCTGCAAAAAAGTTGTGAAGTTTTAGTCTTCACACTCCAGGGAAGGGGAAAACTGGGCTTCCCTGCGCTTGAAATTAGCGTACATTTTGACTCCTGACATTTTTAAAAATCAGTTTTATTTTGAAAATCAAACTTTCTGTAATAGCTAATAGACCAAATTATTTGCAATCATCAGGCTGTGGATTAAACACATGTTTCTGTAGATATTTATTTCCTGCTGTAGGCTGCCTCAGATAAAGCTGTTCTCTAATGCATTTATAGTACATAAAATGTGCTATAAATAAGAGCACCAGCCAAAGAATTAACTGCTGGCAGGAGCTTAGTTCCTTCAAGGGAGAGAGCGAGCATAAAAGCTCACAGCTAGTTCTGGGAGCAACCAAATCTCCTTTCCTTTCCATATCCTCCCACCCCAAGCCCATCCATCCATACTCAGTAGCTTTCATCCGTGGGAAGCGTGCCCTGGCAGGCGTGTGGATCTGGCTCTCACAGACACAAGAGAGCCAAAGAAGGAATGGTGCTGCTGAAGTTTCTAAGACACACTGGGAAGGAGCAGTGCACAGTCTAGTTACATACCTGGATGTCTTGTACTTTGATTGTAGTCATGGGATGATAGAGTAATTGAGTTGTAGAAAAGCAGAGAGGAGAAGAGTCTTCTTTTTTCCTCACAAAGATGAAGGAAAACCAGAATATTTAAATATTTTCCAAGTCCAGCATGTTTGTTTTTTTTTTCCCAGCAGCTGGTTGATTTTGTTTCCTGATGAGCAAATGAGACAGTAAATCATAGAATCTCAGAATGGTTTGGCTTGCAGTGGACCTTAAAGATCATCTAGTTCCACCCCCTACCTTCCACTAGACCAGGTGCTCCAAGCCCCCATCCAGCCTGGTGTTGAACACCTCTAGGGATGGAAAGTCTACAGCCTCTCTGGGTAACCTACCTGTGCCAGGGCCTCAGCCCCCTCACAGGGAATAATTTGTCCCTAATATCCAATCTAAACATGCCCTCCTTCAGCTTAAGCCAATTCCCCCTTGTTCTATCACATGCCCTTGTGAAAAGTCTCTCCAAAGTGACCTTGTGTCTTTTCAAGGCAAAAGTAACTTGACACATTAAAGGTGCTATGCTCTTTTTTTAGATATTCCGGATCAAGTGATACGAGTTTTCAAAGCAGATCAGCAGAGCTGTTACATCATCATCAGCAAAGACACTACAGCGAAGGAGGTTGTGAGTCACGCAGTGCACGAGTTCAACCTGACAGGAGCCCCCGACACCTACTCCCTGTGCGAGGTGTCCGTCAGCCCCGAGGGCGTCATCAAACAGAGGAGGCTCCCGGACCAGTTCTCCAAGCTGGCTGACAGGATTCAGCTCAATGGACGGTAAATGTGTCTCTTTTTGCTTGGGTTTTATTTGCCTTTCAGGATTGGAACATTGTAGGTTGGAAAAGACCTCCAAGATAATAAGGTACAACATCAGGGAGGGATGTTTTAATTAAAATAGATGGGTGTCTATTGGACGCACAACCAAGTAAATGCCAGTAACTTACACTTCCCTCTGTGGCACCCTCCACTTCTGCACCCAAAAATCCCTCCCTAAATCTACAGCAAGATGGCTTGGTGATAGCTAAATTTAGCAGATCAGGATAATGTATATAGTGGTTTGCACTTAGAGAAAAAGGTTATATTTGTTTTGACACTTCCCACATGTACTTGAGGATTAAAGTATACAATTAATTTCTTTCTCAGTGTCATGCTGCAGTTAACTGATACTAACCTGGGATAAATTCTTTCATTTTTAAGTAAACTGTTCTGAATGTTTCTGAAATGTTAAGTGCTTTGGTTTTATCTGGTGACCTGATCCATTCCAGAAGAAAGCTTGCTAAAGTAAAATATTCTGTAGTTGTCTTTGCTAGGCAACAGAGGGAATTTATGAGTAATAAACTTTTGTATATATGAAAGTGATCTACCTGGGACCATGGAATGAATTTTCCAGATATAATGTCATTTCTTGAATACTCTCTGCCTCATGCAAATATTACGATGCCACACTAAATTGATGGGAAAAAACACACTAAATTTATGTAAGAAATGTAGAAATATATTAACAGGAGATCTCTCAGGACTAGGGTGTATTTAAAATGCTATTTTCACTGCTGAATTTACAAATGGAAAAGTAATGGACCTTTATCTGAAGTTAACACTACAGCATATTACAGACAGTACAAAAATATTAACAAAGAGCTTTTGAAATGTTTGTTTACGTAAGTAATGGTGTTATTTTACATTAACTGAAGTACAAGGTTACGTTGTCCCTTCTTGTGTCTGTAATGCTCACAGTAATTGGTATAGTTCAATGTCTTTGTGTTCACACAGCCTCTGAAGAGCATCTCTAACGTGTTGTTGTTACTCAATTATTCTTCAGGTATTATCTGAAAAACAATATGGAAACAGAGACCTTATGCTCAGATGAGGATGCTCAAGAGCTGCTCCGAGAGAGCCAAATTTCCCTGCTGCAGCTGAGCACCATCGAGGTGGCCACTCAGCTTTCCATGCGGGACTTTGAATTGTTCCGCAACATCGAGCCCACGGAATACATCGATGACCTTTACAAGCTGGACTCCAAAACAGGGAATGCTCACCTGAAGCAGTTTGAGGATGTCATAAATCAAGAGACCTTCTGGGTTGCCATGGAAATTTTAGCAGAGCCCAACCAACTCAAAAGAATGAAGATTATTAAGCATTTCATTAAAATTGCGCTCCACTGTCGAGAATGCAAGAACTTCAATTCCATGTTTGCAGTGATAAGGTAAAATACTTCCCATTTCTCAGATCTGATTGGCGCTGTCACAGGCAACTCTGGTAACCTAAACAGAAAGAAAAGAAATGGGAAGTTCCTGAGCAGACTGCAGTTGGGGCTGGCTGGTTTTCCAAAGCCAGACTGGTCAGAGGTGGATTGTCACTGTAGGCTCCTCACTGTCACCTCAGCACTTCAGTCCTGTTGTGGTGCTGGCTGTGACAGTCTCTTTTTCACTGGTACATTGCAGGAAGGGAGAAGATGGGGACAAAGCACTGTTTGGTTAATGAACTTCAGAAACCTGCCTGAGCATTGTGTCATTTTCTGTGACTTTGGCTCCCAATTTCCCTTCTTTTTGTCAGTCATCGTTACTTTTCCAGGGTGCACCGAGTTGTATCTGTGATGATGAGATTACTTTATTTCTTCCTTCCATTGTAAGGACTTCCTCAAATCAGTCTTGTTTTGGCTTCATTTTCCTTCTCATTCTTTCCTGTCATCTGCTTGCTTCTCTATTTTATTTTTTCCCCCTTCAATTGCACATTTAAGCTTTCTCTTCTGATTTATGCTGAACGCTGCTGCTTTAACAGCATGAGTTCAGCATTTCCTGTGTTTGCAATTATCTTACACCCAGCCTTTACTGTAGAAAAAAAAAGACACTGTGATTCATCAGACAAAGATCTGGATTTGCGCTGTATCCCAGCACCATTGTTGAAGACAATAATTTTAAAATATTTTCTTCCATGTCTAACCAGTTTAACAAATGGTACTGGGTTGTGGTTAGTCATTAAAGAATTCCTGAATTTCTGTAAAGGGTACTGGACAGTCTTTGTGGCTGCTCATTACGTGGGAATACACACATGGGTACTGATTCTAATTTTTATACTCTGCTCCCTAATTTCTCATGGTTTATTGTAGGTGAGGAAATTACTCTTTCTGCTTCTCAGTTAAGTCCAGTCAGGCCATGACTGAAGTGGTCTTTTGTCCAAAAAAAAAAAAAAAGGCAAATAAGTTAGTTTTTGTTTTACCTTTATTTCCAAAAGAATATGTTTTTGTTAGCATATGGCACAGGGGTTCTCTTTCTTGCCTTGTCCTGCACAGCAGTTTGATGCCATATGTCTCATGAAATAGGAAGATAACCATCCTAATGTAGCGTGGAGAAGAGGAGCTGTGGGCTGGCATATGTTTGATTTTTTCATGTCAGAGAAGGCTTTGTTTGGCATAGCATGGAGAGAAATTTGTCTAAAAAATAAACCAAATACAAAACAAGTTTTTGAAAAAAAAAAGAGAATAGCAAATTCAGTGATAGTGGGATTCTGGATTTGCTAAGGGATGCTGGAGCACACCCCTTTCCAGTTCTCCAGAGGTGAGGACTTCGCAATTACTGCAGAATTTCTTGAGCATAATTGGTGACAAATTATGATAGGGAGGATGGATTTAGTTTAATGTTTTTATTTAATGGGTTTTTTTGTATCCAGATAATTCTGGATATATTTTTACTTAGTGGGAATGAGGGCACAGTGACAAGTTTAGCATATCTGCTGCTTCCAGTTCTCAGTCTGTCACTCATTTACAAATGCTCTTGTCTGAAGCTTTGAAGTCAGAAAATCACAGAATGGTTTGGGTTGGAAGGGACCTTAAAGATAATGTCATCCCAACCCCCTGCTATGGGCTGGGACACCTTCCACTGTCCCAGGTTGCTCCAAGCCCCATCCAGCCTGTCCTTGAACACCTCAGGGATGGAGCATCAACAGCCTCTCTGGGCAACCTGTGCTGGGGCCTCACCACCCTCAGAAAGAAGAATGTCTTTCTAAAGTCTTCCCACTTCTGCTTGGGATGAGCTCTGCACTGTTCTCATTTTCTGTGCAATCACTGATTCACCTCATGCATTTTTTACCATTTTTGTTCTTACTGTAGCATACATTTTTACAGGAGAGAAGTGGTTCTTAAATAGACATCAGTCCTGTGTTACGGAGAGATTATTTTGGCAGTAATTTGAAATTTGTACCTTGAGCAGCCTTTTTTTACAGTCCTGTTTAAACAGCAGAGGTTTATTGTGATGAACTTGTAGCCTGCTATTCACCCAGCTTCACAGTTAACCTTGGGAAAGCTATTTTTAATCCTTAAAACAACCCCCCAGCCCTTCACTTCCTTCTGAAAGGTAACAATTCCGCTCACAGCTAATAACGAAACATTTCTGCCTTGCAGTGGGTTGAATCTTGCACCGGTAGCTCGTCTCAGAGGCACTTGGGAAAAGTTACCCAGCAAGTATGAAAAGCACCTCAGAGACCTTCAAGATCTTTTTGATCCATCTCGAAACATGGCAAAGTATCGCAACATCCTCAGCAGCCAGAGCATGCAGCCTCCAATTATCCCACTTTTCCCTGTTGTCAAGAAAGATATCACATTTCTGCATGAAGGTAATGTCAAACAGAGAAAAAATAAACCAAGCATTGAATGTACTTCAGCCCTTTCTTCAGTGCTCAGTGTGTCAACATGTGTCTAATGAAGCTGCCACCAGTAGGATGCTTTTGAGGGATCCTTTGTAGGAGTAAAATATAATAGAACTGGTAATGCCTAATTGAAGAGACTGGTCCTACACAAAATTAAAAATAAAATGCATATTTTTAAAAGCAATACTGTAATTCTCCTCAGCTGTCCTAAGTTCTAGGGTGGAAGCATAGCTGAGTGTGCTGTCTGGTAGTTACACTACTTCAGATATTTTCTTTTACAAAAAACTTGCAGCTGTAATGTTTCCAGGTTTTCATTCCAAGTTGTGGCTTGCACACAGCTCTGATGATACACCACCTACTCTTGCTTTCAACATTTTAGAGGGGTTTGTTTAAATGTTTCCATTTTGTTCCCTTTATACAAAGTCCTGTTCACAACTGGTTGATGGGAACCATTTCCAAATATGCTCAATTCCTAGTTGTGATGGTTCAGAACTATTTGAACTTCTTTCCTAATGTGAATGTTGTCAATGTCAATTCTGTATTTATATTATTTTAACATTATGCAAGTGAATTTGGGCATAATTCATTTATTCCTTTTTTTCTCCTACTAATACTTGTTGCTTTTGAAATAGATTAACAAAAACAGTACAGGGTAGTCCAAGTGAGCCTGATTCCATTAATGTTTTGCCAGAGCATCCTGTTTTCTTGCTATATGGATTCAAAAAATGTGTTGACTGGGGGACAGGGAGGGGAGAAGGGTAACAGGGGAAAGAACTAGAAGCACTGTGGCTGTTCAGAAGTATTTCTTACTCTTTTTTTTTTTTTTTTTTTTCCTTATGTGTGTGTTTCAATTACACAGGCAATGACTCCAAAGTGGATGGCCTGGTAAATTTTGAGAAGCTCAGGATGATTGCCAAAGAAATTCGCCAAGTTGTCCGCATGACCTCGGCAAACATGGACCCAGCTGTGATGTTCAGACAAAGGTGTGCAGTGGGAAGGGCAGTGGCACTGAAGGGGTCTCAGTGTGGGGGGCCTGGGTCTCTGTGTGCATCAGTGCATTGATATTTCATTGTGTACCTCATCACTGACATCTACGATCAAACTGCAACCTTTATCAAATTATGGCAAAATTGATGCTTCCCAGACCTGCTTTAAATGACTAATAAACCAGTTCACTATCTTTAAAAACCACAGAAGAGTAAATTCTAATTTGAATCATACCTACTTCTGCTAAATAAAATGTTAGTGTCAGTAGAGTTTTGAGAGAGGTATAATATTAGGGGGAATAGTATTATCTAGATATGAGAGAGATAAAAAGCACTTAAATCACTGATGTATAAATCTGAAATGTTGCTTCAAAACAAACCCTACTGATAACATATTAAATTCAAACGAAATATTTTTTATTTGTTCCAAGCATAGCTTGTTCCACCTACATAATGTTTGATATGTTCAGGCTTCAGCAGGTGGAGGGCGTTTTCTTGGCTTATTTTTCTAATTTTTTTCTTTTTATCTTGATGCCAAATATCACCAGGCTTGGTGTTAACAAACAGCAGAATAAAGCAACATAACTTCTAATCTGGTGCTGATTAGCTCCAGATTTTATGTTGTGGAAATGAATTATTTCCTGCATCTGTTTTCCTCAGCTCTGGCTGAACTAAAAGCATCAGTGGCTCTGTTGTGTCCACACAGGGTCCTGACCCTGTAGGTGCTTTTGGGATGGGTGGTGGCCCTGCTCCTTGCACCATCTGCCTCGAACTATTGGGCCAGACAGGACCCCTCAGGGTGCAGTTTGGGTGGGTTTTTGGGTCGTGGCTGTTGCTGAATGGCCACCTGGCTCTGACTTCAGAAAATGACAAAATACTCTCTTGAGCTGCCCATACTCCTGTGCACCCCAGCAGGGGAGAGCTCTGTGAACACCCTGCAGGGAGTAGTGCAAGTGGGAAACACAGTGGACAGTTTTGGGTGAAGTGTGCTTCATCCACCCGAAATTCCTGTCACCTGTGCAGTTGTGATTCTCTCTGATGTGTGAATTCAGTTACGTCTGTGCATTTGAGGGAAACAGGGCATGCAAGGATAGGAAGCATTTATAGGAGCACAGAGATTTGCTTCCATGTGGTATTCCAGTGGTCAGGATTCACAGAGGATCATCAATCCTGTCTGGTTTTTGTTTGCAAGGCTGGCTATATGCAAACATAATGGTTTTTTTTTAATACAGGCATTTAAAGCCAGCCTGGATTGGACTCTGAGCAGCCTGCTCTAGTGGAAGGTGTCCCTGCCCATGGCAGGGGCTGGAAGGGCATGAGCTGTAAGGTCCCTCCCAACACAAACTGTTCTGTGATTCTGTGACTCTAAAATTGGCCCAGTCGAGGTCTGAGCCAAAAAATAACAGATCCTTGTTAATATTATTTGAAGATGGATTTGTTTCACAAAACAAATGGTGGAGATACACCTTTATGCAGTTGGATTGGAATTAGCAAGATTGCATTTTTAGCGTAAAATTATATAGTCAATTACTGAGAAGTTGTAATTGCTTTTCAGAAACTTTGGCATTCACAGCTGAAATTAGTCTATAAATAAATTTCCCTGATGGCCCATGCACTTCCTAAGACCTCATGAAGTCTAATCATTAAATAAATTTAATAGTAAATAGTTACCTTTAGTATGTTTTTCAGAATTGCTGAACACATTTTAATGACTGTAATTTAAATTACACATACTGCCATAAATTGCTTAGGCTTCTAATATTAGAGATAATGCCAAAGATTAAAAGAAAATAATTCCATGTTTTCATGTCATTTATATTCATTTTCATTGCCTCTGGTGTTTGATCTATCAGTTTGTGTTATGAAGCACCAAATAAATGCTTTTGAAGATGAAAAATTAACAAGAAAGGATGTGAATTAGTGGTAACATGAGACTTGCTCACAAGTTCATCTACCAATTACTGAGAGTGTCTAGGCTTTCAAGGTGTATTTGGCAACTGGCTTGTTTTCCAGCCAACAATCAAGAGAAAACAATACCATAACCATGAATACTGATAGTGATGATTTCTCATACACTTTCAGCAGGCCTATTGCAAAGAATAAATTAATTAAATCCCATTTTCTGCAATATGAATGAGTTGCACAGTTTTTACTCCATCAAATTTGAATTTGACTTACAGAAAATAAATAAATGCAAGTTTGATTTTTTTCAATTCATAGGTTAAACAAAAAAACTGATAGATATTAAAGTATTTGTCAAGTCTTGCCCTTGCATTCCATGAGAACATTGTGTTATTGTTTGAGGAGAATTTGGCTGTATAGAGATTTTTTCTTTTCTGTTCTTTCCTGTCTACATCTTTCTTCCTGACTCTCAACTGTTTTATTTTTTTCCTGTGCTTTTCTGTTCAAATACATGCTTCAATGTATATGGCTCTTGCTTACAGGAAGAAGAGGTGGAGAAGTTTGGGGTAAGTGTAGAGCTGAATGCAACTAAGATAAATAAAGATTATGCAACTCTTAACATACTGCATCCTCCTTGTTAGTGCATGCATCTGAAATACAGCATGCATTTTATTAACCCTGCAATACATGTTTTTTTGAAAACAGGAGTAAGGGGTTACAGCCAACATTTTACTGCAGCTGTAAGAATTCTGAGTTGCTTTTGTGTAGTAGATAAGTTGTTTGAGTTTTGGCTTTGTGCATTTAAAAAAACCCTGCTGTGCAGTTATATTGAAAGGCATACTATTTTGGGAAGTAAATAAAATAGGTAACTTGCTTTTTAACATGCTACAGAAAAGTTGAAGCCATTCTGCATTTTCAACTATAAGGACACTTTGAATTGTGGTAATGATGTAGTAATTTCCTCTGTGAAATTTGTGTTCAGGCAACCTTTAAAGTATTTATTTTTAGTGTATGTTTAAAATGTATCTCACATTTCCTACACCAAAATCCTCATTGATACCACTGGGAGTGTTGATTGTGCAAGGACTGGATCATGGAATGACTGAAGATGAGAGTTCTGATGTTGGCCAAGGAAATTCCTGCTTGGCCCAGGGCAGTGATTTTAAGACTGCCATTGTAGCCATATTTTATGTGTTGTTGTGTGTATTTTTGCCCATGAAGTGTTTTCTGTGTGCCTTTTCATAGCAGTGATGGGGAGAGAGCCAGGACTTGGGCTGGCCATACTGGGGTGGGCAGGTTGGGACGCTGGTCCCTGGTACTGGTGTGGATGGATGCCTTTGGCTGGCAGCATTTGGTGCTCAGTAACCAACTGCTCACAAGGCAGCTCGTGGGGAGAAATAGCCAGGACCCATGGAGCCACTCTGATTTCTAACCCTTGGGATTACTGTGAACACAAGGGAATAAGGAAAAATAATTGCTAAAGGAAATAGAATTAAATGCCCTTAAAAAGTCAAGTCCAGACTTGGAAGAAAAATACAGTGCGTACATAAGCAATAAAAAATTTCTATCATTAAAAATAAACATAATTTCCTGATCATTGTAGAAGAGCTTTGTCCTTACCCATCAAGAGACAGGAGTGTCCTCTTGGTGTGAATAGCTGTGAACACTCCATCATGCCTTTTGCTGCTCCTTGCCTCCAATAACATTACTTTTCTATTTAATTAAGCTATAAATTGCTGACAGTTTTTAAGGTTATATTTTCTCTCAGAATGATATATTTAACATATTTGAAAAAATTGCAGTCAGCTGTTTTCCAACATTTTTTTTTAAGATCAGTGTACTTGATTCCTTGGATTTTCTCTTAACATGTTTCATTTTGACTCCTTTGGCCATTATGGTTCTTCTGTGCCTGATGTTGTTTATACTGCCACTTGTGATTCTGTAAACACACAAGATCTTGATAAATGTCTTAATGTAGCTTTAAAAATATTCATCTGAATGTTTAAAAATCCCCACACAAACCCAACTTTGACCAACTTTGACATTTTCCATTAGAATTTACATGTGGCTTATACTGTGATCTCCATTTATTAAAAAAAATGCATCAGAACTGGTGTGGCTGTAGGACTTTTGGCAATTGAAACAGGTGACTTGGTTTAAACTATAGATCAGTTGTTTGGTCATTCTTTCAGTGTGAATAGGAGTGACTGGGATAGTAATTCACCTTCTTTAACAATTACAGGATTGTTTATTTTTGCTTCAGTTACTGATAAATTTGAGAGCTCAAAATGAGGAGTATTGAGGAGCATCCTCTTTCATGGATGCAAGCCTGTATTAGTCTGGGTCAATGTGTATCATCACTGCCTTCCTCACCTTTCTTGGGATACATTTTTTTAATGAGCTGCTCTTCTGTGTATGTTTTTACTTAATTGAAGAAAGAAGTTAAGTGTGTAATCAAATGCACTTTGTATGCTTGACATAATTTGCCACTTGTTTAACCATTACGAGAAGCTCAGTTTTCTAAGAGGATTGCAGTGGTCACTCACTTCTGTGCCCAGCAAGTGCAAGAAGTTTCTGTGTAAGGCTGATGCACACAGTGGGTACCCAGTTCCTTAAACCAACAAAGTTACCAAGTTTTTCTACTTCTAGAATCTACAGTTGAGCTGTTAAGGTTGGAAAAGATCTCTGAGATCATGAAGTCCAACCATCAACCCAACACCACCACCATGTTCACCACTAAACCATGTCCTCAAGTGCCTTAAACATGTGGTTTTTGAACACTTCCAGTGATGGGTGGATCCCACCATTGCCCTGGGCAGCCTATTCCAGGGCTTGACAACCCTTTCCACGAAGAAGTTTTTCCTGATGTCCCATGTAAACCTCTCTTGGCACAACTTGAGGCCATTTCCTCTGGCCAGCTGTGGGTCTTGCAGCACAAGGATGCGGTTCGTTAGCAGAGCTAAATGGGTTCTGTACAGAGCATTGCTACTTGTTCTTCCTAGCTCCACATTGCTCTGTGCAGTCCTGTTCTAGACTCAAATCGCTGCTCTCAGTTTACCCAAATATGTTCAGACAAGAGTTGTTTTAATGCTGTTCATCTTCTTTAACTCATTTGCATCAGCATGCACTAGCCCTAACTGAAGGTTATTGGTATTAATCTGCTTTGGCCTGTGCTACTGTAGCTCTTGGTTGCTGTTGAGAGCTGAACCTTTAGTGCTTTGATCTTTTCTCTCGTAGGTCTCTGAGCCAGGGCAGCATGAACTCCAACATGCTGGATGTGCAGGGAGGTGCTCACAAGAAGCGTGCCCGCCGCAGCTCGCTGCTGAATGCCAAGAAGCTCTATGAGGATGCCCAGATGGCCAGGAAGGTGAAGCAGTACCTGTCCAACCTCAACGTAGAGACAGACGAAGAAAAGATCCAGATATTGTCACTTCAGTGTGAGCCTGCATACAGCACTTGTAAGTACAGCGAGCTAGAACAGCAGCATGATCTATGGCATTTATAAAAAATGTTGTTCCTTCTGTAGAAATACTCTTCTAAACTTTTCCTCTGAGGAGAAAATACTGTAGTAAGTGCTGTTTTGTCAGTTCATGTACTGAGAGCTTTAGCAAGACAGCATGTTCAGGTTTTGGTTGAGCTCAGAAAACTTCTGTGATGTTTTTTATTTTGACCTTTAGTTCCTAAAGCTGTGTGTCTTTCCATCAGTCTGGCAGGAAATTCAATAGCACATCAGCTCTGCTGGTGCCCCACTGTCCTTGCACAGAATTAGGAAGGATAAAAGTAGTGTTTACCCTATGAACAGCAAGAAATGAAAAGAGACAAAATCAATATAGAAACTGCAATGGATTACACCTTAGAATAAATGAAGATTGTTGAGAAGGAGAAGTTAGGTCAATATTGACTGATGAGTTTGACATGGCTTGACAGTCAAAAATTGAAGACTACAGCAGGACAGCTCTCATAATTTGAGCTCTTGTCAAACAAACTGTTGTCTGACCTGCTGTCTTACACAGTTCAGTAAATTCTTATTTAGAAATAAGAAATTATAATTGCATTTTATTTAGATAATCTAGCAGTTTTCAATTTATTGAAAGGCAGATTTCTTTCAAAATAGATGAGTGACAACCATGCTAAGGAAAATAAAGTTTCCTTCTTGTCTTTTGTCCAAATATAGCACTTTAAGGCTTTTTTTGTCTTTAAATACTGTTTTGTCTCTGATGAGGTAAGTTCAAAGGATGACTAGGAGATGGCATCTTGAAGATAAAATTTTAAGTCCTTGCCATTATCTGGTATTAAGAATGCAAATCCTTGTTATTCCCTAAGATGTCTTCTTATGCAAATTTTCTTTTAGCATTTACTTTTAAATAGCACTGAAGCAGGAAACCTGGAAATGGCCATATTTAACTCCCTTTTAAAAAAAGTTAAATTCTCTGTGTTTGGACTCTTGATAGATGATTTATGTCCAATTGTAACAGGTACCCAGGCCCAAGAGACAAACATAAATTTTATCAGGTTGTTTTTTAGTTGTTTTAAATAAATTAATTAAAATCTTATTTGCACAGTGCTAGCTGTAGATATTTGGAAATAAAAATGGAGAATGTATACTGACTTTTCTACTTCATGTAGTTAAGCAAATCAGGTCCTTATTTTCTTAAACATCAGAAAGGAAAATGAGGTTTAAGTGGGTATGCAACTAATATATAGTAGATTGGCATATTATTAAAAGTACTGTTTTTAAAAACTAGGGAAGAAGCCCTAAACCCCAAAACCCACAGGTAGTGGATCCAGTCGAGATTATACTTGTTTCAGAGCTGGGAGAAGAATGGAGGAGTGATGGAGGAGTGGAGCATGAGGGAGCTGCCAGCCCCCCGTGGTTTTAAATCTGGTGAAGTGAGAGCACTGACCTGTCCCGGGGATGCTCCTCCCCACTTGGTTGGATTACCCAAATTCAGGGCTTCAGCTCCCCCATTTCTTACCTCAATAATAATAAACTTCTGGCCTTGCTTGTGGAAGGAATGAGCAGCAGTGACACTGCAATCCAGAGTTTGCCAACAGAATATGAGGAGAGATCAGATGGCCTTAACTTCAGTCTGCGAGTTGCTGAGTGATGAAAGCAGAAGCTGAAGCAGTGCCCTGTGCTGTAAATCACTTGTGCCACCTAGTGAAACGTTTGATGCCAGTTGCAAAACCACCTGATTTTGAAGGAGATGCTGTTATGCAATTGCACCTTGCATGCAGACATTTAAAATACAGGCTTGTGGTAGAAATAAATAACGTTTTTTGATCTTTTGTTTAAGGGCCTCTATGGCACTTTCAAGAATTTAGGGCTTTTTTTAAAGCTATTTCACACATCATCTTCATCATCAGTGTGATGAGATTGTAGTGTTTGGGCTAGAAATGGTTTTAAATACAATTTATTTTCCTTATACAGTGGTTCCTTTGTCTGGATGGTTGTACTGCAATAATCCTGCAGTTCAAAGTGCTAGATATTTATATGCAGTTTTTCCCTAACAGTGACAAAGAATTTAAGTGAGAGAAGAGGAGGGAAATCCTCTGAAATGTCTCCAGTGCCCATGAGATCAATTGGCCAAACCACAAAAGCCCATCAGCATCAACAAAACCGAATGAGTCAAGTTCTTCAGGTCCCAACTGTGAATTTGTACCCCAGCAGGAAAAAGGGACTGACAAAGGATCATGTCACATTCAGTGAGTATCTTCAGTTCACCTGGCTGGGGAGGTTTAAAGATGGGAGTAAACGAGAGGGAGGAGCTCTTTTGTAGCTGGGTGGTTTCTGTGAGATACCATTTTACTTCATTAAATTCATTCATTTTAAAACAGCTGGTGCATATTGCTGTGTTCTAAGAGAGCATGCTGTCTGCTTAGTCACTTGCACAGCCTTTAATAGCTTCCCTTAAAACAGGTAAGGAACAGGTGAGGTGTTGTCTCCAAATATGCACTCGCTTAATGAAGTCTAATATATTTGGGTGAAATCATTGAAACAAATCACAGACATTTAATATTTTAAGCTCTGGGATACCATTTTAACAACATTGTGGTCAAATGCAGCAACATGTATTATTAGTTGCTCCTAGGGAACATATTTTTTTTGTCTCCAAAATTGCTATTTGCAAAGCAGTATATTCTGTATTAAAAAGCTTTTCTGCTATTTACATAACTGTTGTATCATTTGAAAGCTACAGTTGTGGGTTATTAAATAAAGTTAGCTGCAGTCAATAACTGATATGAAATTATTTTATAGTATATTGGGCATCAACATAATTTAAAATAGCTTCAGAAAACAGTATAATACAGCATATAAAATACTGTTTCCAGTTAGTATTTATTTCAGTTCTCCTCTGAAAAGCTTGTGCAGTTTGGTAAGTTCCAGAAACTTTTCTCAGAGGTGTTTCTTTATTCCTGTATGGTGGTCCATGCTGATCTAACAAGTTATTGAGACCTGAAATAACTCCTCAGCACTGTGTCCTCTGCAGGATGGTCTGATAGTGAGTAAGAAACACCAAACCGTGTGTGGGACAGTGGTTTTGGTAAACTGGCCAAGCTGTGGATAGTGCCCATGAGTGTTGATTTGAGAGCTCCTGCTTGTGAAGATCTTGAACTGACCTGTTGGCTCTGACACGTGGTTTTTAACACAGTCCCAACAATGCCACGGGCAAAGATTTCCTCCAAGCTTTATACTACACACAGATTATTTTTTTTTTTACACAGTCCTTTGCCAAAACCACAATGAATGTATCCACTGCAGTGGTTCCTGTTGGGATATGGTTGTTTCAACACACTGCAGATGAGCAGCCAGCAGTAGCAGTGGCCACAGCTGAACTGCTCTAAATTTAAATGGAGACTGCCTCCACATGCAGAATTCTCTGAGCATCTGCTCCTCTCATTGCTGAATAGTTTGAAGAGAAATCAGTAACTCAAAAGAAGAATAATATGCAGTAACTGATCCCATTGTTTTCCTAGGTACAGGTTCTCCACAGAAGTCATTAAGCTTGTCTGAGGAAGTAAGTAGTAAGAAACAAACAGATGACACTATGTCCATGGCATCTTCTTTGCACTCCAGCCCACCTGGCTCTCCTCAGGGCTCCCCACGCAAAGGTACGTGTGTGTGGCAGCATCAGTCCCAGGAATTGGAGCCTAAACCAGGGTGGGCAGTGGCAGGAATATTTGTTGCTAATGACATATAAGAGAAATAGTAGTTTAGAATATTCATGTCAAGAGTAGAATCATGTCTTTCTATGAATAGACATGATTTTCGAATGTATTTGTATATTTTGGACCTTAAAGTCACTTAGTATTTTAAAAAAGGGAACAGTTGTTTTCTTAAAATACTGTCAAATGATTTTGGCAGAATTCCCAATAGACCTGAAGTGCTGACACCTGCCATCATGCCAGTTCAGATTTAGGTGGCCATTTAAATAAATGGGCTTTACAAACCTGGGGATTTCTTGAAGATGACAGTGCTGGATAGAAACTGCAGCTATTGAGACAACTTCTGGTCTTGCCCAAGGTAGCTGGCATACCAGGTGATTACATAGAGCTGGAGATAGAATGGTGTCATAGTTCTCCAGGACAGGTGGTTTAGGTTGCTGCAGAAGTAGTGGATCCATGTAAATCCTGGAGTCGCTGTTCATATTTTTTGTTCTTGTGCACAGGGCTTTGTATACATCCCTGTCTCTCATGATGCCCTGAGAATCCCTTTATTTTTGATGTCTTCGTCTTAAAAGACCTGCATCACTTCATCATTAGTCAACCTTGGATGGGAATTCATTTGAAATCTCTTAGCACCACTCAGCAGGCAGCCCGGGTGGTCGGTGTTGGATGGTGTAAGGCCTCTCTCCCTGTTCTGTGCTGCTCTGGCTCACTGACAGCCCAAAGCCACCCCGCTGGCATGGCATGGCACGGTGACCTCTGCATCTCCTCACCCTCTCAGGGGGAGATCAGCCTGGTCCGTCCACTTCTGCCTTCACGAGATCCTGTTTCCTTTAGGAGAATGCCACTTGTTTTCTTAAACACAGCATATGTATCAAAAGCTTACGTACTTGGGTTGCCAAACCTTGCTCCACTGAGACTTCTGAGCATCGCTTATAAATATGTTATTTTTGTTAACTTTTATCTGGTTCTTTGAAAATAATGTTTTGTTTCTTTGGGATTATTTCATTAATTCAACTTGCTTTCAGCATATTTTTAGCACTGATCTCATTTGATTGAGGTGATCTGTACTTTGTTGTATGTGTTGTGCTAACAGCTCATTGATCTAAAATTAGGTTCTTCACAGACAGCTGAAAGATATAATTTTAGGCATGAACACGTTCCACTTAATCTTAGATTTCATTTTCTTTGGAGCTATACCCAAGTGATAGGATTGAAGAAAAAAGGGTTTAAAATTAGGATGTTATTTCTGTTGTTATTTATCTCATCATCTAGCAACATCTGTCTGTGTCTACTTCATTGTAGTTGGCAACATCCAAAGGTCGGATAACTGCAGTCAGATGAATCTCTCTGGCTCTTCCTCATCACTGGCCAGTGAAACCAGCAACAAGAACAGTGGACAGCGCAGCTATGGAATAGGTGGGGCTTATTTACAAAAGCAAATTCGGATGATTTGCCAAGCCAGAGACAGTTCTGAGAAAAGTGCAAAGGACAAAGAGAAAGAGAGTAGAAAGACAGAAGCTGAGCGTGAACCCACAAAGATAAAGGGATTCCGGTTTAGAAGACTTAGGGAAAGAAGCTTCTCCAGGGAAAGAACAGCTTTTACTGCAAAAAGGGAAGCAGAGCCCACTGAAGCCTTAGAAAGCAGTGAAAACCAAAAGGACAAGGACATTGACACTCTGAGTACAGCAAGTATCTGTAGCAACAGCAGTGTGTACACATCCTACTGCCTATGCACAAGGCCTAGAAGAAGGAGGAAGACTATATAATGTATTTTTAGAAGAAAGACTGATGTCCATATTGTGTCAGATATCCTGCGTTTCTCTAAGTTATTTCAGCATTATCCATTTACATGTTTAAGTTGTTTAATGTGCTTCCCTTCCAGATGTTTGTGTCAGTTCTTTATAGCTAATCACCCTTACAGTGCAGTGAAGACAATAATGTGAAGTTTAGAAAATCAAGGAACAGGTACAGTGTCAGTTCAGTTACTTAGTGTGTCACAAATGCCAATGAAACAGTAAGTTCTGCAACATTTGTTAATTATCACAGCCCTTGATACGGTGTAAATAGAATACTCAGTTCCAGTGTTGGTGTGTATTCCACTGGTCACATCTTCTGCTGACCTTTTCAGCCCAGCAAAGACTTATATTTAGTCTGTTCATACACATGTGCTGTTACTTTATGGCTCAACTTTCAGACAGTGTTAATTTCTTTAATGAAGAGGAGCCCCTTTGTTCTCCAGATAGTCGAAATTCTTGAAGAGCAGTGTCTTCACATTAAGGAACACTGTGAGGACATTTCTTACTGCAGTGCAGTAAATTTAGAGTCCCTTAAAAAATGTAAAGAATATGAAATAATAGTTATTGCCAAAGGAAAGGAAACTGAAATTTAATCTTAAAAAGGTAGCTCTTAAGTACATTTTAAGATTCAGTTCTATAGTTTGATAATACTGAAATTTACTGCTCATATTTGCTCTTAAAATCTTACAGCAATAATCAAAGTTAAGATGTGAAATCTCAAATTATGAGCTTTCTGCTCAGTGGCTGTATGCCAGTGTCTCCACATGCCATAGTGTATCATCTCTGTGTTGTTTATGCACTTAAGGGCATTGCTTTTCTGTGTTAGGTTGTGTGTCGCTGGTGTGGCTTTTACACTGCCTTGTCATTTCACTTCTTCACCTAATCAATGTAAATATGTGGCAGTCCAGCTAAAAGGCGTATGTGCAGAAATCTGAGAAAAAAAAGCTTGGCTGGGGTGTTGGGTATATGGGGGTGTATACCTTATTTGTGTCTGAAGGAAGTTACTTGAGGGAAAGCCAAGCAGAAAAAAAATTCATTATACCTTTTGCTCTGAATCTGGAGGGGTCTTCAGCTGTTCCCCTTCTGTGGGAACAAGACTGGAGTCTGGTCCAGCTCCTGCCAAGGTTGTACTTCCTGCCTTTGCTTCCTTCTCTGTTAGTTTTGGAGCAGATAATAAAACTGAAATGGACCATATGGCTAATCCCTGAGTGCTAATAGCTGTCTTTTACCTTAGTCAGCATCTCCTTCTCCACTGCCAGAATCTTTTTTTGAGTCTTGTGTGGCAGTATGGCAGAGGGATAGTGGGAAGTGTTCTGCATTTATACTGAAGGAGTCAGAGCACTTGCAGAATTGGAAAGACCTGATCTGCCTACCCAGTACTGATGCAGTAGGCTGCTGATTCTGGTTGTGTAGGTTAAAGCTGCTGCTCTGGAGAGTAGTGGAGTTGCAGGTAGGTCATTGGTGTCCCTGGATTTGCATTAATAAATCAGTGCTAGATGCTGATAGATGCTAAAAGCTTTAGTACCCTAAAATCCTCAGTGGACTGATTGTATGCAAACAGGATTTGGTTGTTTTTCTTCTAAATATCCTCACTGTAATGTGTGTGTCAATACTTCATTGTTATATGTTGATCAAGACATTCTCCTCTCCTCTCCTGTCCTTAGGCTATGCCCTCATACCTTCCACTAAATCTGACAACTTCTCAGACTCCAGTCACAGTGAGATTTCGTCCCGCTCCAGCATCGTGAGCAACTGCTCTGTGGACTCCATGTCAGCAGCACTGCAGGACGAGAGGAGCCTGTCCCAGTCACTCATTGTGGTGGATTCAGGGGGGGCAGAGAGAAAGGAGCATCCTCAGGCACTGACAGATTACAGCCAGCCCTGCCCGGGGTAAGGTGCAGCTGGTTCTGGTGGGGCTTGGTGTCCTGGTGTCAGAAGGGGTAAGGAGGCTTTGGCCAGGACACAGTTGTACACTCCACTGTGGTTACTAAGCTTTTGCTGGAAGCTGGAGCACTGGCTGCTCTGCTCTGTTTGAGCCTGTTTCCATAAGAAGCTTACAGTATTACTTGGGGAGACAACAGCTTGTTCCCATCGGTGGGGTTTAGCTGGATTAATTCTTGCAGGAGGCTGGAAGTGTGTTAAAAGCCAGGATGATACTTAGCAAATTAGTGCCACAGTGAGAGACAGCAAAAGAACAACACGATATGATCAATTCTCTCTGAGTCAGCAGTGCCAGTCACTTAACATGCTCTAATGTGATTTTTAAGGATTTTTCTAATTATCATTTGTTGCTGAGGTAGACTGGAAGCTTTCTGCAACTGTCTTCCTGACAGTTTCCACACAAGAGCTCTTATTACTTCAGTGCAATGAGAAATTTGTGCTGAAATGACGCTTTCAACTGGAAGTTTTTTGATTTTTCTTGCTAGACGTCACACCTTGATCCATAGGATGTAATAGATCTAAATATATCTTGGGGTAGCATTGTCTGTCCTCAGATGTCATGGATTCAACTAAATGAGAGATGCTCCTTACATTTCTAATTTTTCCAGCACTTGGAATCATAGAATGCTTTGGGTTGAAAGGGGCCTTAAAGATCATCTTGATCCAACCCCCCGTCTCTGGGCAGGGCTCAGGGTGCTTCCAACCACATCTGACTTCACCTTGAACACTACCAAGGATGGAAAGAAATGAGTAATTCAGTTTATTTCATAGGGCTGAAATGGGAATTTAAAGATGTGCTTCATCAAAGAAGGCATAACACACACGAGTTCAGGTTTTGTGGTTGTTCCCTTATTCCTTTGTTTCAATGGGTTGCAAGGGAAGAAAGTGGATTTTATCCTAGAACTTGCAAAATAGAAAAGGAAGGAAAAAAATTTGCTTGCACATATCTAAGAAACATTCCTTGATTTCACAGTGTGTCAGTAAACTGCTGAGGGAGGGTGGGTGTTGAATTTTAATGTTGTGCTGCCCATGCATTTGTTAACACACCCAGAAATAGTTGGGAGACTTGAATAATGTCTAGCAATCCTATCTTCATGTATTCTAAATTCATACAAACCTGGCTTTATTTTTCCCCCTTTAATTATGCATTTAGAGTGATTAGAGCTTTCAGCAGACATTTCTTTAAAAAAGAAATTTTGTACTTTGCTCTTCAGAATCTGTCCCTCCGTATCATTCCCACAAGTGTTATTTATGCCCAATATTTCCAAATGTTCTTAAAATTCAGCTGCTTCCACTCTGTCTAAACAACTTGATGTTGCTGCTAGTGAAGGGGTTGAATTTTATTCTAAATATTTATTTTGGTTTTAGTTTATAAATGTAAAGAAAAAGGTGGTAGCAGACTAAATGCAAGAAGTAATTTACTCCTCTGCTTTCTCTCTGTTGAGAGAAAAGTTGTCACTGTTGCTCTCATCAGTAGGGAAGAGCTTCTGCAGGACAGATTGATGGATCTGGGGTGCAGCCTGGCAATGTGTGTTGCAAACTCGTTATTCCCTTGGGAATACCTGCCTTGCTGCTGTGTGCAGTGATGGGATGGGAGCAGCCGTGTCTGCTGTCCCTGCTCCCCGTGCCTTGTCCTGCTGCTCACCTGGTGCAAACCCGGAGTACGGCTCTGAGCAAGTCGCTCTTACTCTAAAAGCTTATGAGTGTTTTTTCCACAATTTCTGTTGTTTCCCAATGTAGCTGGTCCATCACTAGGCCTGCTCTGATCAGAGGGATGGCGTTCACATCTTCCATGAGCAGCGAGGAGATCTCCCACGAGCACATCACGGTGGAGGCAGCAGACAGCGGCCGGGGAAGCTGGACTTCATGCTCGAGTAGTTCTCATGACAATTTCCAGAATATCCCAAACCAGAAGAGCTGGGATCTCCTCAATTCTTACCGTCACACCCAGCTGGACGGACCTATAGCTGAAGTGGATCCCACAAACTGTTACTCCGAGGAAGGTTATTTGTATTCCGAAGCCTTTTCCAAAGCCAACAGGCAGTCGAAAGCCAGCGTGGAGCTCGATCAGTCCCGGCAGAGCTGGGCGTCCTCCAGCTCCCTGTCAGACACCTACGAGACAAACTATGGGACAATTAAACGGAGGGGGCTGGAGAACTCCACAGCAGAGCAGACGGAGGTTTTGGACTCTAAACCAGGCGCTGATACAACTTACAAAACTGTTACTTCGAGTACAGAAAAAGGCCTGATAGGTAAGCCAAGCCAACAGCTCCTGGAAGCTGCTACATCTGTTTTTCATTTTGATACTAGGTTGTTAAGAAATGACATCAGCAGGTCTGGGGCTGCCTGGCATGTTGAATTCAGCTTCACTCGTGGTTGTAATCAGAGCACTACACAGTGGTTCAAGCCACCTTCTTTTGCATTAGGAATATCAAGATAATAAACAAATGCACTTCCCCATCAGTTCATGGGTCTGCAGGAAAACTTTTCAGGAAAACGTCAAGCAGTTCTTCTCTGTAGTATGGTATTTCGTTTTTTTGAATGATTGTGGAAGTGTACTAAATCTCTGTAGATGTTCCTCTGACAAGGATCAATGGTCCCATGCTCCTTATACAGATTTCCCAGGAATCCAGAGGGAAGAGCATGACTGCAGAGTGGTGTGGAGCTCACCTGCCTCTGTGCAGCTGGGGCTCCTTTCATCCACAGGGCTTTGGTCTCTGAAAGCTCAAGGGCAAAGCAGATTCCTTTCCTGTCTTTGCTATTTTAAGGTGTCATTTATTTGATTATACAGCTGCAGTTTGGCTACTTATGAAAGGAGAAAAAATCAAAAATGTTCTTTCAAATATGCATAGTTCTATCAAGCAAGATGTTCTTCCCCTGTCCTAGTGAGTTCAGTAGCCAAAATTAAAGGAACTGGGTTAGCAGCAAGATAAAACATGGAATGCAAAGCTTTCTAAGACTGTGAGGCAAGGGTGCAGCTGAAATGCAATTTAATTACTGAGTGGATTGCCAGAGGGGTTTATGTTATCAAAGGTAATTGCCTGAATAAACATTGCACGTAGGGTGGAGGTCTTGGATTGTGTTCCTCCTCCTTGGCTTTGGAAAAGAAATCATGGTGGAGCCTTGCAGAAAATTTGCTCCCAGCTCGTTGCTGTGCCTTGTGCTCTGCCCTCGCTGCCTTTCAGAGCTGCTCATGAGCATCTGAGCTGTATCAGGACATGGCAGGTTCACTGTTCAGTACATGCTGGCTTTGCTGACAGTACTTGCCCTTCCTTTTAATTCTTTTTCCATTCTGCACCACGTAGCTGTGAGGAGCAGTCAGAGAGTGCTGGAGTAGGGCATGTGTATGTCTCCTCAAGGAAAGATCTGATATGGGTGGGTATAATTCCAGGTTTGCAAATGCAAATCCATTAGCTGTTGACCATCACACAGTATGCCAAAGATCCCTTCACTTTATTTCACTGTTACTAAAATACTATGAATTGGAACTTGACAAAGGGACACATTATTCCTGCATTACTACAGTAGGCTAAAGGTTAGCTCCAGGGAGCCTGAAGCTTTCTCCTTTGAAGGAGAACATACCCACCCTCATCATTCCTCCTGCAAATCCAAGCAAGACTGAAGGTGAGGTGAGGACCCAGCCCTTCCCCATCCCTCCAGGGAAGAGCAAACCCTCTTCACTTCCCCTGCTTTCTCACAGAGACCTCATAGAGTGCTACTTAAATGAAAATAAACCCTGTAATTCAACGGTATAAATCTCTGCCTGTACCCACTTGTGTCTGCTAAACCCCAGACTGACTGAATTTGGTTTTGGTTGTTTTACTGTCAGCCCAAGCATGAGCTGAGGCCATCAAGTATGAACCAGCTTGTGTTCCTGATACCAAAACCTGGAATCTTGCAAGTCTACAATACAATAAGAAATACTGTTTTGTTTTTCATCCCTTCACATTCTTCTAAGATAAGAAACTATTACATTTGCTGAAATAAATGAAACTAATGAACATGCACTGTTTAAAATGGATCCACAGGAAGAATGCAAATTCACTTAACTAACAGATTAAAAAAATTACCCTGGCTTTGAAACTCTCCTGTTGCAACATGTCCATGGAAAAAAGCCCAATTTAACATGCACATGAGCCCCAGACCTGGGGTGGGAGGGAGGGGAGGCAACCTAAGAAGGGTTAGATTTTGGGTTGAGAGCCTCTGTGACTTGAACTGCTGCTGAACAGGGCAGGAAGGGAGAGGATGGATTATGTGGCATGGACATTGCAAATAAGTAATACTGATTGTAGCCTTTTAATGACTGCACAAGGTGTAATGCAGCTGTTCCAAAGGCTGTTCCAGGTTTTTTCTCACTTGTAAACAGAGAACATAGTTTAAGATAAGGGTATGAAAGAAAACAAAAAAAAAACCCAAAGGAAAAAAGCAAGAAATCGAAAGTATGGATGAGATAAGCCATTATTCACTCTGTGAAAATGTAAAATAATTAATGCAGGCTCCGTACACAGTCTGCCTCATAGAATCAATTTTATGTGATGCTATTTTTTTTCTTCCTATAGCATAGCTGGATGGTTTTGTGTCTTTATACACCTCAGTTGATATGGTGATGTTTTATTATAATGAGTTTGTGTTAAGCCACTGACCTCTTTTGGGTGATGAAGTGGATGTTGGAAGTCAACCAGCAGTTCTTGCTGTCAAACACCAGCATGCTGTGTGAAGTAACTCTGGGCTCTGGTTGCCCTAATTCCTTCTGTTCCAGTTTCCCAGCCTGTAGCAGTGGCAGCAGACTTGGCTGTGCTGGCTCTCCTGGAGAGCACCAGAGCATCCCCTGGTGCAGCAGGGCCACAGGACTGTAATAAAAGGTGTTAATTGCAGTCTGAATGCAGACAAGCTTAGAGTCCTCTTTCCACTCAGTTGGCATCTCATCTAAGGAGTTCATGGGTTCTCTTGCTACTCCGACTTCTTAAAACAAATAGAAAACAGAAATAAAGGCATAAATACCTGCTGCTGTCGTTATAACCAGTGTTTCTGCATTTGCATTTTGTTATCAGTTTCTGTTTTGCCATTGTAACATTTCATGATTTTTTAACGTTTTGTTTCCTTTTGTTTTTCTTCTTTAACATTTCCATTGCTTATTTCTCGTGCCCAGTGTACTGTGTCACCTCACCTAAGAAGGACGATAGGTATAGGGAGCCACCGCCCACCCCTCCGGGATATATGGGGATTTCCTTAGCGGACATAAAGGAAGGATCGCCCCACCACCCACACCTCAAACCTCCCGACTATAGTGTGGCAGTGCAGAGGTCAAAGATGCTGCACAGTGACCTCTCTAGACTTCCAGCAGCTGCTCTCGGTAGTGACCTGGCCTGTGTCTCCTCGAGGATGCCTCCGTGGCACGGCCGGCAGCCCTCCAGCCCCAGAGTAGCAGAGCTGCCTGACGCAGATAGTGAAGAGGATGGTAGGTGAACACTGGCTCGGGAGTGGGGCTCTGCAGGGTGCACTTCACAGCTGGTCTGGGCTTTCTCTTGGGTCGTTCTTGGAGATTAAAAGCTGATTAATCTCTAAATCCACGGCGGTGTTTGTATGGCTGCGTGCACATGTGTGGCTGTGTATGTCATGCATAGCTATGTGCATGTACATACATGTTTAAAGCAAAGAAGAATGCCTTCCCCTTAGAAGAAGCATGTTGGCACCAAACAGACTCAAGTTATATGTAAATAAATATACAAAAATATACATATAAGATCTCCTAAAATACATCTGAGACACTTAAAAGCATGTAGATTTTTTTTTTCTTTGAAATCTGTCCCCTCTCAAACAGTGATGGGACACTGACAGGTGACATGTGGAAAAACTCCAGCCTCCCTGAGTTGATTAACTGGTGTCCCAGTGCTTTGGCTGGCATCAGGATGATGGTCTAAAATTAGTGATTTGGATTTGGTGAACCCAATTCATCTGTATTCAGGTGTGCTGGCATTGAGCTGCCTTATGCCTCAACAGATATTTTTGGAGATTGAGTTTCAAAATATTGAACAAAATAATAGTGACCTTCTGTTCTTCTGGAGAGTGTATTTGATGAAACCAGTGTTCTCTGCCTAACTTGCCCTGCCAGTGTCTCTTCCAGTTCATTTTTCATGATCTTGTTTGAAGCAACAGCCAGTGCTGCCAAGCATGGCATCTGTGGGGTGACCAAAATGAGAGAGGGTTTTCCAATAAAGACTGCTCTTATATTGTGTCAAAACTAACTTCAGGTCAGGGGAATTTCTACTTAATTGTTTATTTGCTGATTTGCTTTTAATTTCTGTGCACCAATGTGATCTTCAGTACCCTTTGCTGGTGAACTCGTTTTTTTATTAGAATGTTGTGATAATTTCCTTCTATTTCAGTCTGGTATAAAATGAGCCTGTGTTTAGATTAAAACAATTTCTGATGCAAAATGATTGTATCTTGGCCCTCTAAAATATGTAAGCAGTATTTAACATATATATTAATACTGCAGTTTAAACTTAGAGTACGCATAAAATTGCCTGGAATTAATTCTGTTGTGTTTTTGATGTAAAAATAAGGAAGTCATTGCTTCAAACATTTTAAATCCAAATTTTTCTAAGCTAAATTTAACTGTACACTTTTAGAGACACCTATTTTACTATTTTTGAAGTGCTTGGTTAATTTTATTTGGGATAAAATGCTCACTGCATGGAAATCTTCTGGCTTTTTTCCCAAATCCATAGCTTTTGGCATACTGGGAAACTGCATGCTGATAATTTTTGGAGGATCTGGGATTTTCTGTTTTGCGATATGTCTTTATCGTATGACCATCATACCTCAGAGTGCAGAAGCTGTGGATGCCCCATCCCTGGAAGTGCACAAGTCCAGGCTGGGTGGAGCTTGGAGCAACCTGGATGGTGTCCCTGCCTATGGCATGGAGTTGGAAGGAGATGCTTTATCTAAGTCCCTTCCAACCCAAAGCATTCTGTGATTCCTTGAGGATCTGATAAATGGCAATGTGGAATGTGTAGTGATCAGTGATAAAGACAGTGAAAACACACTGCTGGAGGGGTGAAGTTGTCACAGACCCACTGTGATCCCCTCCCTGGGTGCTGCTCTGTGCCCTGTGTGCCCGAGGTGGGGACTGGTGGAATAACTGCCTCTTTCTTTATCTTGTTTTGCAGAAGATGAACAAGTATCAGCAGTTTAACCCTTGGGCTATTTATGTAAAGCACTCACAACACAAGGGATGTGGGAGAAGGACTCATGGTTCTGTCAGCGCTGCTGACAGCTTGCTGCTACTGACCTCAGACCTTGCCTCTGTCCCAGACGAGATGGAATGGGTTGGATCACCTCTCTACATCTTCCTTCACTCTGCCACCACCACCTAAGAAGCTATTTCTGCCTGTGAAATAGAAAATCCTGTTCAAGGAATGTGCTGACTGCCTGGGTACCAGTATGGGTACCCAGAGATGGACCAAGCTTCGTGCATTGGGGAGGACCAGTTGTCACCACCACTTGAAACTTGGGAGCATTTTTCTGTATGATACCATATAATCCTTTGGTAGTTTCCATTGTTGTTATTTTCTACATGACCGTTAGAAGTCTGAGAGTGTTATTTTATGAACTTCAAAAAAAATTATATCAAAATGTCAGCAAAAGCGAAGGACGTTGTTGAAGTATCTGAAAATAATTTATTAATTTAAATTTTTTTTAATGGGAGTTTCCTTTATGTGCGTTGGGAGTGCTCTGGTTGGCTAATATAAATGTTTAGTCAATGTGACAGTAAATTAGCTACACATCAACTATTGTGCTCTCAAAATAAACACAGAAAAGTAGAAGTGGTTGCAGAAATTTATAGATTTTAGAGTGGGTTTAGATTTAATATTAATAGAGCCCAAAGCCCTGCAGAGCAGTGTGTGTCAAGCCAGCACTCCTGCTGCTCCCCTCCTACATGGACACAGTAGAAACCCACTGCCCAAGGATTTTTAGAAATTTTTTGAGCTGCCAGCCAACTAAGGCAATAGTTGGTGCTTTCCTCCCCTCTTAAGGAATGTTTGAAATGTGGAAGCTGCAGCTTATGGGGAGCATTTGGGGAGATCCGAAGCTTTCCCAAAAGAGTTTTAATCAGGTTTTGCCCTGCGGAATTCAACATGCAAAGCATGTTCTAAAACTCAAAACTCAGCTGTGTGTTGTGGTTTTTAAGATCATCCCACGTGTCCTGGCCTTTTTCCAGAGTTGCACAGGATTTAGATGCAAAGGTTATCTTTGAAAAAAATAATGAAATAATTAGAAATCACCTACATTTCACAATAAAATTTGTGAAACTGAATAATAAATGACAGAGTGCTTATAGAAGAGCATAAAGCATTTTATGATGGATTTAAAAACCCAGTGGTGTTTATCTGGAAAATACAGATGATCTCAAACCATTTTGTTTTAAATCCTAGTTAAAAATCCTGGTGTCATTGATGTCAATGAGAGTTTTGACTTACAGCCAGCCATTATTAACACGTGATCCTCTACTTTGACTATGGTCAAAAGAATTGCTTCTTTGATTTTACTTTTAGCCAGCCAGAGTGCAGAGGGGTAGAACTGGAAATACCTGCAGGTTCTTTACTTTTCTTTCTTTCTCTTCTTTCTGTACATGACACCCCATTCTAGTGTTAAAATCAGACATGAATGTGTGAATATGTATTTAAACATTTAATTGTAAATCTTTGTTGTGATGTTTACAGCCTAAGCTAGAAAGATGATGTTTGTCATTTTTACAGTGCCTCAAAACTGATTTCTATATCCATAGTTGTGAAGAGCTTTAAGGTTTTTTTTTTTTTTTTACCTGTATGTGTGCAGGGGTGCGAGGTGAATGCAACATTTTTGGAAAATGCCACAAGTACCAAAAACAACCCAAAGCCTTTGATGTGCTTTTCTCCATAGCAGCTGGGGGCTGATGCAGCCTGGTGGATGTGAAAGACCCAGCCTGTGTCTGCCTTGAGAGCAGTGCCAGGTTCAACACTGCCTGGAGTGTACCTGTACTCATTGGAATTGGGAAGGTGTAAATGAACAGGGATGCTGAGGAAGGGGATGCCTAATTTGTACCTCATTGGTTGGCTGTATGAATTTTTGGCACAAGTATCTGAGAAGCAAATGGTTGAAAAAATATATTAAAAACCACTGGAGGTAATGGCATAATAAATGCATTTTGCTTTCTTGAGGACTTAATGCTTCTAATGAACCTGCACAGGCCTTAATGACTAAAGATTAATGTGTCAAATCAATGCAGGACAGAGTGAGTGCTTTCAGCACATGCAATATTGATAATAGAACTGTTGAACTGATATTCCTGTGGGATGTAAATCCAGGTCCAGGACAGCCATCCCACTGTCAGCTGTAGTTTTCTTGTTAACTTCTACATGGAAACAACAGGCTTTGTGTTCCATCAGAAATCTGCATTGTGCCAGGTGAATGAAACCCTGCAGTTCCCTGGCCTTGGGTGGGGCAGGGAGGGAAGCTGCAGCTTATTCCAGCCTGTTGAACAAAAGTATAGGGGATGCGGTTACTAGAGTGGCTTCCTTTTCCCCCAAAACCCAATAGTGCTGCCTTTGAGGACACAGGGAAGCCTCTGTGGGGAGCAGGGCCGGGGTCTCCTGGCAGTCAGCAAGAGCAGCTGAACAAATCACCCATCCAAACATGGTGTTTGATGGTGTTTGCACATCAACAGCATCCGCCTGTTCCACAGGGCTTGGCAGACACGGAAAAGTTCTGGAATGAGTAAAAGTCTCACTAATCATATTTTCCTAATAGCCAACACAGCTGGTGTACATAAATCATGCATAAACGATGGACAGATGAGCTACTCCTACTTCTCCTGCCTCACACAGTGTGGCTTCTCTGCTGTTCCTTGCTGGGGGTTTTGTTTGTTTGTTTGTTTGTTTGTTTGTTTGTTTTTAACTCAACCGATCACATTGATTGGGGCCAATAGCCAAATGTAGTGTGTCTGGTATGGGTTTGAAGAGACATTATCCCTTTTTTTGGTAATTCAGACAGAAGGAAGATGGTGGTTAGTACTTGCTGTAGGCTGGTTTGTTGAAGTGATGTCTTCTGGACCACAGATCCCTGACTTGGTACCTCTGCCAGGTTCTTCTAACTCGGGCTCTGATGCTGATAAACAGTTAAGGTGCTTCATGTTGTGTTCTTCCACTGCCATACCTGGGTTTGCTCGCTTCCTGCTCATTGTTTGCTCCTGACTTGTTGGTGAAAGATGCATTTCAGATTCCTGTGATTTAAGCACACAATGTTTTTTTACAAATCTTAAACTTTCAAATAATTCCTGAGAAAGCAGTGTAGTTTGGTAAAATTGAACTGCCCTCTCCAGTTGCAGAAAGGGGAGAATGAGATCACTGAGCCTCTGAGCCCCAGGTTAATCTCCCAAGTACACAAAAGAATGGAAAGACTATGGCTGTGGATGTTTGCAGTTCACGATTTTGCCATGTGGACAAATTTTGAGTGTTTGCCAATAACGGGCAGTGTGGGGCTTTCCTGGCTCCTTCCTTTTGCCTTTACTCAGATAAGTTTCTGTGTGCAGCCCCACCTTGAGTCCTGTGTGTGATTTTTGAGCACCATAATATGAAAAAGACATGAAGCTGCTAGAGAGCATCCAAAGGAGGCACAAGGATGGGGAAGGGTCTGGAGAGGGAAAGCCTTATGAGGAGTGGCTGAGGGCACTTGGTCTGTTCAGCCAGGAGAAAAGGAGACTGAGGGGAGAGAGACCTCATTGCAATCTGCAACATCCTCCTGAGGGGCAGCACTGATCTCTTCACTCTCATGACCAGTGACAGGCGCTGAGGGAATGGCCTGAAGCTGTGCCAGGGGAGGTTCAGGCTGGGTATCAGGAAAAGGTTCTTCCCCCAGAGGGAGGTTGGGCACTGAACAGGCTCCCCAGGGCAGTGGTCACAGCACCGAGCCTGGCAGAGCTCAGGAAGTGCTTGGACAGCACTCTCAGGCACAGGGTGGGATTGTTGGGGATGGTGCTGTGCAGGGCCAGGAGTTGGACTCGGTGATCCTGATGGGTCCCTTCCAGCTCAGCAGATTCTGTGATTCCAGGTGAGTGGTGCTTCACTGCTCAGAGCCCATTGCTTGGGACGGGCTGTGCTGGGGCTGCCTGCACCGGCTGGGGGCAGAGGGTGTCCCCAGGGGCTGAACTTACCAGTGATGCCACTTGCAGAGGGGCCTGTGGGGCATCAGGAGTGTTCCAAAACCTCTTTCATCACATCCCAAGTCATTTTACTGTAGGCAACAGTGGAAATAGAACCCTGTCATTTAAGTTTTTATAAAACATTAGGATTTTTAAAGGATAAACTTGCCACTGCCTTTGCAGAAAAGAGAAGAAAAAAGGGATACTCTCTCTTTAGAAAAGCTTTACACATTATATTTTAGAACGCTTGTATAGAGGGTAATCTATCTTGAATTCCCAACACAGCTTTTGCTTCTGTTGTGCTTTTTATTGTTTTATCTTTATTTCTGATATACCTGGAATGCAGTTTAGCTTGGTATTAATTAAATTCTAAATATGTGAGCATATTGGCAAAACTGCACAGATGTAATGATATTCCAATAGCAATTGTACTGCGCAAGTCAGTGATTGTAAAGTATTCTGTAACAAGCAATGTTTGTCTCCTATTTTTTGATACCTCTTACACTTATGTCTTTTAGAAAGACAGTGCCTCTGTATGCTTTTTGTATTTTTACTGAGTGATTGTAAATATTTGTTATATTTTTGGTTAAGAGAATGTTTAAAAGTACCGTTTATTATCCAATCTATTAATATGTTGCAATCAATAAACAATCAACATATATTAATTGTTTCCAGCAGCTGTTTTCTGGCAGCCAGTGGAGGGTGGAGCTGATGTGGTGAGGAGCTGGGGAGAGCCTGGTGGGAGTGATGCTCACCCTGGAATCAGAGAGGAGCCACCACTGAGTGATTTTGTTGTGTCTTCACAGTGAGGACAGTACAGACATGTGATGTTCAGAGGGCTGGAGCACCTTTTCCAGCTGAGACAGCTGGTGTTGCTCAGACTGAAGAGGAGAAGCATCTCTGGAGACCTTAAAGCCACTTTCAGTGTCTAAAAGGGCTCCAAGAGAGCTGGAGAGGGACTCTGGACAAGGGGGAATGGCTTTAATCTGAAGGAGGGCAGGATTAGTTTCGATCTTAGGAAGGAATTCTTGCCTGTGAGGGTGCTGAGGCCCTGGCACAGGGTGCCCAGAGAAGCCGTGGCTGCCCCATCCCTGGAAGTGTTCAAGGCCAGGTTGGACGGGGCTTGGAAAAGCCTGGTCTGGTGGAAAGTGTCCCTGCCTGTGGCAGGAGTGGGGGGTTTGGCCTAGATGACCTTGAAAGGTCCTTTCCAACCCAAACCATACTGTAATTCTGTGATCCTTCCCCGGGTCCCGTGGCTGCTGCCTCCACACCAACCCAGGCAGAGCAGAGAGAGCCTGAGGCCCTTGGGCAGCGTGTGGTGCCTCCCAGACCTGCACCCTGTGCAACGCTGAGAGGTGGAGCTGTGTGCTGGCACTGCGGGTGCAACCACAGAGCTCAAAACACTCCTTTTTCCCCCTTATTTTTGCCGAGGGCCTGTGGCCCCCAGCCACCCCAGTGTGGTGCTGAAGGTGGGCTGGGCAAGGGGAGCAGGAGCTGTGCTGGGCCCGCCTGCCCTGGCTGCCATGGCCACTGCTGACTGCCTTTTCCCTCTATACAAAAGCTAAGCTATGTGGGAACTTTATGGGTAAGGACATTTTTTTCAGGAAGCAGGGCACTTGTGTATTGCATTCTTTGCTGGCAAGCAGAGTCTGCAGCTTCTTGTCCTCTGCTCCCCCAGTGCAAATGGCATTTCCCTCCCTTCCACCCTGTGCAGCTCCTTTCCCTGCCCTGTACATGGGAATGTGGCTGCACATCTGCTGCAGGTCAGATGAGTGTTGCATTTTATCTTCACCATCTTACTCGCCCCAGTGGGACTTCTCAGTTTTAGAATCCCCAAATCGTTTGGGTGGGAAGGGACCTTAAACCTCACCCGGTTCCAACCCTCTGCCACGGGCAAGGATATCTTCCACCAGCCAGGTTGATCAGAGCCCTGTCCAGCCCCACCTTGTTCTCAGAACCTTGTTCAAAACCAGTCTGCTTTTGTTCCCGGGGATCTTTGAATCCGGGCATTTTTTGGGAGGTGGTAAGGTTTCTAATTTTCTTTTGTTTTTTAACTTATGAAAACTTTCATTCTTTTTAAAGAAGGAAAAGGAGCAGAGCTGCCACAAGAGGCCAGCATTGCCTCTGGTTTTGTGAGCGCCTGTGCAGGGGCTGTGCTCGTTGTTCCTGTGATGCTCAGCCAGCACCCAGCACCCTGGCGGGGGTCACTGGGGACATTCTGGGTTCACCTGGGGCTCTCCAGTCGTGGGCTGGCCTGGGCCCCTTGGCAGAGTCTGCAGGGACAATGTGCAGCCATGCAGTGCAGGAGGACGTGGGTCTTAGCAGGTCACTTTGCATTTAGGACTTTGCAAGGATGGCTGGTACCTGGTCCCGATTTCTCCCTCATGCGCCTGGATGATCCCTTTTCATCCATGATAGTTATCCCACCTTAAAGAAGCCTTGTCCTTGTCTCCACAGCTCTCCACGCACTGTGCCTGAGGGAGGCTGTGAAGTATTCCCGTGGCAGAAGCACCAGCAGCTGGCAGGACAGCCTGGCAAGGCAGCAAGCAGCTCTCAGGCTGTGTTGGGGGTGTAGTGCCACGATGAGGCTTCTGCAGCCAGCGATTCCTTGTGTCAAATGAGATGGAGGAGAAGCAGTGTCGTTAGTGAGCAATCCACTTCATGAATTACTTGCATTTTGGGCTTCTCTTTTACCTTCTCTTTCCAGGTGGTGGAAACCCAGCACACGATGTGCAGCATCACTTCCCATCCTCACATTCCATGTCCAAGCCTTTGGGTCAGACCTGGTGCTGTTGGAGTGGTGGAAGCTCCTTGCTTTGACAGAGCTTCACATTCCCTGTGCTCCAGGGCTTCTGAAGCTGCACTCAGTGCATCAAAGAGCTGCTGACCTAAACTTGGGTGTATTCCCTGGGGGCACTCAGCCAAAGGCTTTTTGTGATTTTCTGCTGGGGTATCTGTATCAATCTGATTTTATTGGGAAGAATTAAATATTTCTTGTTAAACTGCAGTAGTGCCATGTGTTATTTGCTCATGGAGATGATGCCTTAGGTTTTAACGTTCGTATTTTTCAAATCCTGTATTGCCTGGTGTGTAACTCTGAAGTTTCTTGTGGCCTGCTGACTTCTGTTCTCTCATGCTGGTTAGACATAACAAAGCCTCTCCAAGCTTGCTCTTCAAGGACACCCGGACTGTCCTAGGCCCAAAATGTGTAAACCAAAATCTTAGAAGGGGGGTAAGCTTGGGGAAATTACATCATTAACTGAAGCTTTAATTGGAGAATTAACCCTGATATGCAAATGAACCTAACTTAAAAAAGTGTGAGGAACTCGTGACTCAGCATCCATCTTGTCACCTTTGGCCTGCCTAGAGTGTACCTTTGAAGGCCCTTCAAATGAATACCTACCTTTATACCCTTATTCCTGTCTAGTCTCTGTTTTTTAAGTGGCCATCTCAGGCATCAGAGAAGTTGAGAATTTTCCCTCCAAAGTAAATATGAAAAGGGAGATGAGTTCTCTCTCCCTCTACAGAAGATTGCTCGCCCAGCAAATGCTGCCTGCTGGAAAAATGTTTTCTTTTTGCCATAAGGGAGAAGGCAAGAACTGCACTGGCAGCAGCAGGATCACAGCCTGGGGTGTCCCCACCACCTGGGGACTTGCCAGGAGGGCTCTGCAGGCAGGGTCAGCCAGTGCTTTCAGCCACTCATCATTTATTAAGAGGGTAAAATGTGTTGGAGAGAACACGTTTGAGCACCAGGAGGATTAAAACCTGTCCCTGCACCATTCTTCCCTCTGGGTTGAATTCCTGCACTTTTGGGGCTGGAGTAAATGCATTTCTCATCCAACCTTAATTTAGGAGGAGTACTTCAAGTCTGTGGTGTTTGTGCTATGTGTTTTCAGGCTGTGGCATCAGCTCTTTTGCTTTGACCCTGAATTTACAGTATTTTTAGCTTTCCTGAAGATTCAGGTCCTGGAGGCATGTGATGACATGAACTGATGACATTTTGGTGGGGGGGTTATGTAAAGCAGCTCTTGTTGCTACAAAAACCTTGAAAACACAAACTATAAAAAGAACTCTTAAAAAAAAAAAAAAAAAGAGTGAAGGAAATGAAGACCCATATTGATTTAACCTGCCCCCAGCTCTTGTCAGCATTGAGCTGCTGGCTCCTGATGCTGAACTCCCACAGCCCATCAACAGAAAAGCACAATGTCTTTCCCCGGGGTATTGCCCTGAAGACTTTTACTTGTCTGAGTGAGCCAACACTCCTGGAAATGAAGGAAGAACCAAGTTGTTTGCACAAGATGAATGTTAAATGGGCTCCACAAAGATTTCTGTTCATTCCCCTGAATTTGTCAGAGGAGGAGAGTAATTACCAGTGTCACAGTGCTGCAAGTCAGTCTTGGTTTGGGAGAGAGGGAGAAATATGGTAATAAGTGAAGTTCCAATGTAGATGTACTTGCACTTAACACTTATGAGTAGCAATAAAGATGAAGGTTGTAATTGTATGTGCAATTTCAAAGCTCAAAACATAATTTTATATCCTCAAACATCTGTTTTAGCATCAGAGCAGAGTGTCAGATAACTGGCTTATTTTTAGATCTATCAGTTAGGCACCATCAAGTTTATTATAAATTCAAGCTCATGTATGTAAACACGGCTTGGGTTGAACAGCTCCCCAGTGTGATGGTCCCGGGGATGGTGTGTTTGGGGCAGCAGAACTCCCCTTGGCTGTTCAGCTGGATGCTGCTACCTGGCAAAACTCATGGCTCCAGAGGGAGATGGCCCTTGCAGGAAGGTGTTTTACTTACAAAAAGCTCTTCTGGGTTATCAGGGGTTGATGGAGGCTTTCATGACCTGCTTGCCCAGGATTGTGAGCACACCTTGTCTTCACCTCAGTGTGTTGTATTTTTGGGTAAATACAGCACTAGTGCTGGGCTGCAATGTGATAGCTCCTCTGCTTTCTCTCATTTTATTTTCAGTGTTAGTAGCGAAGCTTGTGGAGGGGAAGGTCTCCTGGTAGGCTTCTGCTTGGAGGACCAAAGCAGTGATGAAGGGCCTGGTATTAGGAAGGAATTCCTCCCTGTGAGGGTGGGGAGACCCTGGCACAGGGTGCCCAGAGAAGCTGTGGCTGCCCCATCCCTGGAAGTGTCCAAGGCCAGGTTGGATGGGGCTTGGAGCAACCTGGGATAGTGGAAGGTGTCCTGCCCGTGGCAGGGGGTGGAATGAGATCAATTTTATGAGCCTTATAGGGAAGGTGCTGTGCAGGTGCCACCCAGTGTGGGTGCCCTAGGCTGCTCCTGCAGCTGACAAAGGTTTCAGAGGTTTTGGGGAGCAGCAGTGTCCTGTGATTAGATGCCCCTGGCTCCCTGTGGGTGCTGTTCAGGTGGATTTGTTGTTTCCCAGCTACCTCATGGTGGGATGCTGAGAATTCTCCTTGCCTCTGCAGCTCTGTGCCAGGCTGTGGTGCCTGGGCAGGCTTTGTGCTCCCTGCAGAGGTTGGCACCTCCCATGGGGTCCTTTCCCTCGCCGGTGTCACCGTGCAGCTGCCCCGACTGTGCCTCCTACCAAGGGGCCAGCTGGCCTGGGAGACACCTTGGCCATTCGCCTCCACTGTCTGCAGAGGGAGGTAATTAAATTTAGTAGAAGTCACAGCCATTTTACAGCAGTATTGATTAAATGTAATTGGAGGTGTGACTTCTAAACAATGCCGTATGGTTTTTTTCAATGAGATGTTTCACATCGAGAAAACAAATAAGTAACCAAGGACATGCAAAAGTGGTGTGTGATGTGAACCTGTGACCTTACCTGGGCTCCCTTGGAGGTGTCCATCACTAGGGACATGCCTCTGCCCTGGCTTAATTGATCAATGCTGCTGCTAATGGGTGGGAGAAATCTGCTGGTTTTCAAGCACCTCGTTTCATCAGCAAAGGAATGTTTTAAAAATGAAAGCAGCAGCAGAAACTAAGGAAGCTGTTGGATTCCTGCTGCCTTGTCTCTGGAAGAGGCTGTTCCTTTGCAGATCTCCTCACAGTGGGATGAGGAGGAGGGTGCTTCATCTCCTGACTTTGCTGCAAAACCTTTGCTACACTGTGGAGGCCGTTGTGACTAAAGCAGATACTAAAAGTAACTTAATTGTCAGGAAATTATACAGTTTAAAAACCAGGCCTTTGGTGGGGTTGCCAGAGGCTTAGAAACCTGGTCAATTGGAAATTACCAATTAAAAAGACTCAATTTGGTTGTGGCCCTTTTCGTCCAGCCTAGGGAAAATATGAACCAAGAGATTCAGTAGCTGATGCTTCTGTTACCTGTGCCCTTTCCTGCCACGTGGAAATGTCATCTGTGGCCAGAGGGATTTGTCCTGTGCTGCTGAGAGCCCTGGGAAGAGGGATGGCAGTGCTGGCACCTGCTCTTGGGTTCCTTGGGTTGTTTGAACACATGAATGTCACCCTGGAAGGTGTGAGCTGGACCCTCATGGGGCATTAAACATGCAGCACAGCCCTGGAGCTGTGGGCTGTGTTTTATTTGCAGGATTTATTATTCCACGGGAAGGGAATGCTGTCTGGCATCATGATGATCCACAGTGGGCAGTATACTGCTGCAGAACCCACTGCTGAGCAGCAAAGGTGGGGAGGACTAGAAACGTGCTAGGTTAATTTTTAAAATCTGAATTATTATTTCACAGATGGCTGAGCTGGGAGATCAAGAAGTTTGGTGCTGCAGTTTGTGTGCCGGGGGTTTGGCACCAGGTGTTGACACGAGAAATGCGACCACGAATGACTTGCAGGCATCCTTATGTGTTTCATCTAGTCCTGTCAGACAAGCACAGTGGCTGCAGGGGACACCCCCCGGTGCCTGCTAACCCAGCTCTGCCTGTGGTGCTGCCACTTGCTCTGGTTTGGGGTTGGCTCTGCCCTGTGAGCAGCCGAGTGCCCAGCGTGTGCTGCCCTGTCCCCGCTGGCAGCCGGGGCTGCGTGTGGGGAGTGCCAGCAGCCAGCCAGGCTTTCCCTGGGCAGATCATGTGTGGCCTGCTTGAATCCTGCAGATCAATAACTCAGTGACAGGCAGCTGGAGCACTTGGAAATAGCATTGAGCCCGACACCGCTGTTCTGTGTGTTGGAAGGGAGCGAAGAACACCAGGGCCTGAATTGCAGAGCTCCATCACTGTGTCAGGGCTCTAAGTGTAAATATAAAGTGCCTGGAGGAACAGGGCCACGTGTGGCCTCACATGTGAAAAGGAAATGCTGAACTCTTGGACTTGCCAGCTGCTGGGGAATGGACATGGGAGCTGGGACCAATTTCCACCCAAGTGCCATATCTGGGCGCTTTGCCCATCTGTGGTCCTTCCTCCAACCCCTGGAGGAAGGACAGGAATATGGAATGGTTTGGGTTGCAGGGGACCTTACAGATCATCAAGTTCTAACTGCCTGCCATGGGCAGGGACACTTCCAGTCCAATGGGAATTGAAGTTCCTAAATTGCCAGAGAAAGAAGCCCTGGATAGAGGATGTAATCCTTGTGCATCTGTTGTGAGCAGTGGGGAACTTGCTTGCCTTATGGCCAGGATCCACAGGAAACTCCTTTTCCACTTAGGCTGATATGATTTGTTATGCAACAGAATATTGTTTAATCTCTCTCTGGGTTTTTTTTTTTGTCCCGCAGAAGAAACACCTTTTTTGCTCATGTTCCTGAAATCCAAATGTGTGGTGAGTTGAGCACAAAGATCCCGTGGCACAAAGCTGGTGTAGAGCTTACACGGGTGTTCCTGATGATTTTATTCCAGGTCTTGCATTTAATCCAGTGTAGCTGGTTCTTAAATGCTGCCTTTTATAAAAGATATTTAAAGAAATGTAAATTTTGAACATATTATATCCAAAGAACAAATAAAACTGCCGTACCTGGAATGGTTAAATTACTGATGCAGCCTAGGGTTCCTCTCCTTCCTTTTGCATTTTCGTTACTCTGATTGCTGTTCTTTTAAAAGCTACCGGTGGTTTTAAAGCATCAAATTTTTGTCTTTGGGAAGCAAATGCCTAGGGAGGAATTTTAATATTGCTTTTGCTAATTGCTGGGAAGTGAAAGTTAAGCAAGATAATCAGGCACTGAGTAGAGCTGGCAGATGACAGTCATTACCGACAGAAAACTCTGGTGTCACTTGTGAGGAGGTTTAGTGTAGCAGTAGTAAAACCAGCACAGTGTCATTAGAGTCTTTATAGGAAAAACATTTCAGAAGCTGGCTCTGAGTCCCAGTGAAGTCTGTGCAAACACTCCTGCTCACTTTTAAAGCCTGAATAAAATCCGAGATGATTGCTAAGCTACTCATAATGTCTCCAAGGTCAGAGGAAACTCCCTGCATGGGCTTATCTGTGTAAAAGGAAAAAGAAAACACTTGACCAAAAAGCCAAACTAACCCTGATGCCTGAAGAAACAGCATAATAAAAGCCTACATAAAAAGGGAAGTTTGGGTAGTGAAATTGTGATGGAACATGTCTTTTTTCCTCATGGAATGTGAGCATCTCTATCGAGCTGAGCAGCTGAAATGACTCTATTGAAGACATGCTGACTTGTGTCCTTGCTGTTTTGTTTTCAAGCTCTATCTATATGTATACCCTATAATTCAATACATATTTATTTGTTTGAGGTCTTGCAGCCTTTTAATAGACGTCATTTGCCTGTGAACAAAGCTTTTCCATGGTGGTGCCTCCCCATCCCTGCCACAGCAGCCTTTGCTGACTCATCAAGATGCAGCCTTGTCCTGCTCTCGTAGCCAGAGGGGGTTTGTGCAGCTCGGTGGGGTTTTGTCATTCATTTGGATGCTTTGCCAGTGTGTTGTGCACCTGTACAATGTCAAATACATATTGCCCACAGCAGCATTTAATAGACTTCCTGATGTCAATGGAAAGTCAATAACTCGAGATCTTAATTGCAGGACATGTCTGGGTCCTGGCTCGCAGATGATATTTTCTGTGTCAAATAACTTCAGATATTTGGAACAAAACTAGAATATTGTTTTTGCTATGACCCTAGGAAACAAAAATAACATTGTGAGATGCAGTGGTATAGAGTAATGCTCATTTTTTCTGGAGAAAGAGCTGCAAGGTGGGTCCTTTTCTCAGTACCATAAAACATTTACCATATCGTTCCAGTAAGTTTTGGTGAATAAAAGGAAAAGAGTTAGAGGATTCTCATTTGTGAGATGAGAAAGGAAAAGGTGATGTACAGACAAAAATACTGATTAAAAGCTACATTCATCCTTATGAGAGGAATGCAAAATATCCTGGACGTGGTGTGTTGTGTGGGGGAGTGCAACCTTTTTATGTAGTTGATTATTGAGCTATTACTATCCTTAATCAGTCTACAATTGAATGCAGAACTAGCTGAGGCTCAAATTGTCTCCCCTGATTTTCAGAGCCCTGCACTAGAATTAATCCAGGCAATTTGTCAAACCAGGGCTGGAAATCAGCAGTTTTCAGTCCCCTGAAGCTGTTTCCTTGGCGTGGAGGAAGGAGGGGCAGGAGGGCTGATGGCATCTGCCCTTTTGGTTTACAGCTGGAATCTCGACTAAGCGAGACCCCAGAGCAAAACTGTAAGTGTGAGATGTAAGTATGGATGCAGCCAGGCATGGCAGGGACAATGAATAGCAGAGCCCTGACCTCCAGGATAAACATTCTTTCCTTTGAATATGTACTAAATCCAGAATTTATTGTGGTTTTAAGAAACAATAAGACTTTCTGAGACAGCAATAGCCAGAGCTAAATCCAGCTGTTGATGTGGCCAGTAGTTTTGGGCTCTTGACCCTCAGCCATGATGCTGGCAGAGCTGCTCACGCCAAAAGATGGCACTATTTTTCTATTTCACTGCAAAGCAAATTCTTCTCTAAATCAGATTCATTCACTATCGAACCTCTCTCAAAATGTCTATTTTTCTGAGGCTTTACATACAGTAAAGTCCATTATTTTGAAGGCCAAATTGCTGCCAAAAAAGTCTTCAGCTAAAAAATATGTATCTATAAACTAATAACACATCATCCTGATGAAAAATAACACACAGGGAAGGAATTTTTCTCAATTATTAATGGCCAGTGTTTGTTATATTGTTGTGTTTAGTCCAAGAAGCCTTGATAGAGAGGGGCAGCTTTTCAACATGAATGGTACTTCAACTGGCATTTTATAAATTTTACAAAAAAAAAAGAGCCCTGGAATATTTCAGCTCCCTGTTAATATTAAAGAGGAAAGCTGCAGGCTGTGGGAGAGGGATCAGACGTGGGATCAGATGGCAGTGCTGCCATCCCCGGGGACAGCAGAGCAAAACTCAGGGAGCATCCAGGGGCTCCCCCAGGTGGGAGAACACCCAGCACAGCCCTGGGAGTCCTCAGCTTAAAGCAATCCAGGTATTAGCAAAGACAGACTCTAGGTCTTGCTGCAGGTGAAGGTTCCTGATCCTCAGGTCACTATAAAATGTTCTTTCCTCTCAGCAAAAGGCAGGAGCCTGCCCCAGAGCTGAGCACGGGTCCCACAGCCCCTCACCTCTGTTACCCAGCTGGCTGGATTATTTAGGGTCAGCCTGGGATTTGGACACTCGATCCTGGAGTGTTACCTGTCTTTGATGCTGCACTCTGGCTGCCCTTTTTCCCCCCAGGGAAAGCACCACGACATGGTGTCTGTTTGGAGCAGGGTCCTCTGAGTGTCTGGGGGCACTGGATGTTCTGGTCACCTGGATTCCCTGGAGAAGCAGCTGTGATGTAGCTTGGGTTTCCTCAGCCTGCCCGGGATAACCACCAGCAGTATTTCTGTCTCACCTAAAGTCCCTGTAATTGCCTGATACAGCCCAAGAAATGACAATTTAAAGCAGAAGGGAGTAAAAACACAGGGTTGAGTGATCTGAAGACACTCCTGTTCCCTGGTGAGGTCACTTAGCCCAGCTGCTGATTGGAGGTGATAATGCAGCATACATTTCATCTGGCAGAGTCTACATTGCAACTTATCAAATAGGCTGAAAAGCTCAAGAACAGCAGAACAGCAAATGAAAGACCCCAGCAAAGACAAAGGGATGAGAACAAAGTTCATTTCATTAAGAAAATGCAGGAATAAAGGAATAGAGCTTTTCAGACCAGCCTCATTAAAAGCCTAGGCAAATTAATGACATTATAGTTTATTAAATATCATTAAGCCAAGGACAAAAGCCCTTCCTGCAGAATGCTTACAGCAATGGCAGAAAAAAAAAAAAAAGGCTAAGAAAAACTGTGTTTTAACTTAAATGCTGCCCTGTAATGTAATTCTGAGATCTCTTGGTTTTAGCTTTTAAAACATTAGACCATTTACTAAACATAAATCTGGAACTGAAGTGCCCATGTTGAACTTGAACATTTCAGCCAAACATCTTGGGAGGTCTCATAAGTTCAGAGAAACACCAGCCAGTGAAAATATTTTCCAAGAGTCCATTTGTGGGGAAGAGTGTCACAGATTTTTCATTTTCCATTTTTTTTTTCTAGAAAGCTAATTTGCAGTGGTACCTGTGTGAGTGCATGCATATTGATTTTACTAATTAAAATTAGGAATGTACAAATCTGCCTCTGTGGAGACTGCGGGGTAGGAAAAGGGAAGGTTAATCACACTTATTTCCTACTTTCCATGCTCAGGATTCTCCACACACAGGCGCTGCTGTCAGCCCCTGATTGGGATGCAGGCTTCTTCTGCCCTTCTTCTGGCTCTGGACTGTGGCACTCACTGCGAGGGAGATAAAACAGAAATAACCATCCTTTGACCAGCTGACTGCAATGCAAACTCAGAGCCATTTGGCACAGACCCTGGCCCTGGGCACAGACCCCGGCCCTGGGCACAGACCCATTGTCAGCAATTAGAAAAGGGAGAAGGGGTTGGAGTTGCAGATGTTTCCTAACAGCAAACCAGATATTGTGAGATTGGTTTTGGGCACAGAGGGCAGGGAACAAATCTGGTGTGAAATAAATGAGATTAATGCACGTGAAATTTAATTCTTTTCAGCTGATTCTGATTGACAATGCCCCACTGATGTGCTGGAGTGGAAAGGCAGCAGAGAGTTTATGGTTTGTTGCTACACAAACTGATAATGGAACCATGAGTAAGTAATGATTATTGTTATGGTTGCCACACAAAGACATCATTTCTGCCAAAGACTTGGACAGGCTTTTCTTAGAGCTGACTCACACATGAAGCTGCAGTGGGATTTTCAGTCTTGTGCCTCACTGGAGTCACTTTCTGTATGCCTGGTGCAAGAGAGGAGTCTGTACAGGCTGGCAGGAGTGTGAAGTAGCAGGTCAAGGATGACGGAAAGGAAAGGCAATGTTCTGCTCCATCTTGACTGGCTAAAAGCTGTCTGCATGCCTGTGGATGAAGGGACAGGAGTCCCAGTATTGGTCAAGAGATTAACATGTCATCAAACCACAGAACACATTAAGGAGCAAACTGGTCTTCTGAGCAACCTGGTCTAGTGGAAGGTGCCCTGCCCATGGCAGGAGGGTTGCAATGAGATGTTTTTTAAGGTCCCTTCCAACCAAATCCATTCTATGAGTGAAGTACGTGCTGTAGCTGATGATCTGTGTGTGCAAAGTGCATCTTCAAGGGTTTCTGCTTTAAAGAGGTAGTGGCCTCTCTGGTCATCTCTGGCAGAGATGGTAAAGCTGGATGACTCTGCTGGACATGGGCCATGCTCATGTTTTCCCACACTGTCCCCAAGCCATGTGGTCAAAGGAGCAGCTGGACACACGGACTGTGCTGGACATGAGCACACAGCCAAGGGTAGGGGCTGGAATGGGACAGAGATGTTGCTTGTGCCACTGGCTGTTACAAAACCCAAACGAATTCTTACAGAGGTAGACAAAAATAGCCTCTTTGGCATTCATTTCAAATCCCATGAGGTGCCTGTCTTCATTTTTAGGCACCTAAATACTTCTGCAAATCTCCTTCTTAATGCTGCGTGAGCTGATCTGGCACATCAAACTTCAGCTAAAACAGGAGTTCCTAGATCTGAGCAGTTTCTAAAATGAGAAGCAGAACTTCTCAGACATATGCTGAGGTCAGAATTGCTCATGCCACTGAGAAAGTAATTTCTGGAGATATTCAGATTTTTTATTTTTTAATGTATTTTTAAGGGCTTTTTTTTTGTGGTTGTTTTTTCATTTATGCTAAAGGAAGAGGCAGAAGAGATTTCTATCAGCAGTAACACATTTGGGTCAATTGTTTGGGTCAAATAATTTCACCTTTTTGTTAAATGTTGCTTTAGGAATATTATCATATCCATTGGTTATATTAGCAATCTATTCATCCAGGTAACTGAGAGGCAAATGTAGCCTGCCAGCTTCTTAGAAAGACAAAGACAGAGTGAGGAGTGCTTATATGATCCTGCACAGAAATAACTTATTTATTTTGATAAAATATTACAGAAATCCAAAAGAGAGATTGGACATATAGCTGTAAAATACCTGTCACCATGAAATAATGCCCACTTTCTGTGCCTGGTGGGCTGCCTGTTGGTATAGCAGCCCAGATGGGTGTCTGGGCTAGATGGATCACCATGCCCAAATCCTGATGCCCTTCCATGCTGACCCTGGAGATGTGAGGATGCCTGAGTGGGTGCAAGGGCAGCAGTGCAGGGCCTTGCTACCTTCTTATTTCTGGGGGGAATGGGGAGGCTGGTTTTTTCTTGTCCTGATCAGCACTGCAGTGGCTTTGCTCTCGAGGTCTGAGCAGGCTGAGCTCTGCTGGGCTGCAGAGCTGCTTGTCCTGAGCCCGGGTCATTCCCACCTTGGCATCTCCACTTTGGTGAATGCAACAGCAGTGCTGAGACAGCTCTGCCCTTTACTTGTTTCTGAGTATTTTGGGTGTTGCTAGAAGCAATGTAAAACGTGTTATTAAGTTTGTCCCTCCCCCAAACAAAACAAAAAACAATTAAAAGAGAAAAAAAGAAGAAAAAAACTCTCTGAAAGTGAGAAATTGCTTAGAATCAGCTGTCAAAACAGCAATGTTACGATGCCACTTCTGCAATTACAGGGATCGTGCACGCATGAGTGATGAGACTTTTACATACATGAGAAATAAGAAAAAGGTCTTTTAAAATACAATTTAGTTTTACTTCATAATTATGTGGAACCAGGATGATGCATCACAGAGATATCCCTATGCTCAAGTATGAAATTGTTTGAACATTTATTTTTATCCAGAAGCAGTGCCATGAGCAATACTTCAGAATATTCTAAATTGACTAGAATTATATTAGTCGCATTTTTATTATAAAGACAGTAATTTATGCAGGTGATTTAGAAGGTTTTGATTTTCATCTCTGAAGAGCTGAAGGGTCAAAACATAAATCAGAGTAGCACATGGCAGTGCTGAACATCCAGGCTATGTAAGTACTAATAGTGCTAATATGTTTTAGTAAACTCTTAAATGGTGTCGTGTAGAGTGGAGTGTCTGTACCCCTGGAAAAAGAGGTCATAAAGTAAGTGATAATATGGAGGAATTAATAAATATTAATTAATAAATAATAAAATATTAATCCTTTTAAAAATCATCCTGGGAGCCTGAGTCAAAATTTGGCATAACAACTTATCATAAAAGCAGAAACACCATCACTTTTTGTAGCCTTGTCTGAAGGAGTCAAACCAGCTTTTTCTTCCCTGGAAGCTAAAATGTTCCACACATTTTAAGAGTTACTGTTTGCAAAGAACTTAAAATCTTTTTTTTTTTTGTAAAGAACCTCGTATGAAAGGGACTGAATATTGTAAACAGGATCATTATTCTGCACACCACTGTGTAAAAGCTGCAAATTGCCTTTTGTCTGGAGTGAAATAGGCTGTACTTGCTAGTCACACCTGCTGACTCCTGAGACTGAACCTGAAGATCCCTGCCCATAATAAAAACACCAGACAAGAGGTGTTACAGGTAAGCCTGCATTTCTTGCACTGTATGGTATGGCATAAAGGCTTGACAGCCTTAAACATTACTTTTCTGGTTTTTGTCCAAGGTGTAGGCTTCAAAATCACAGTTTTATAGAATCATGGAATCATAGAATGGTTTGGGTTGGAAGGAACCTTAAAGAGCATCTCACTCCAGCCCCCTGCCCCTAGACCAGGCTGCTCCAAGCCCCACCCCATGAGCCCTTCTTTCATTTTGGGTGTCCTCTTCTGGGCACCACTGACACAAACATGCAAACACAAGGACATCTCAAAAGCACAAATTGCTTACTGAAAGTATGGGATTGCTTAGGGCAATTACCACTAATTATTTAAAAGAATTGGAAAAGCAGAAAAATAATCCATAAGGGGTACTAGGGACACATTACTGTGTGATAATGAGATTTTACAAGATAGACAAAAGTACTCAGATCTAAATGTGTCTGTAGATGTACAAAAAGAGACAGATTTTTGTTTCTTGTGATATTTAATGAAAAAAACCCCTAAATACTGCCTTGTAGTGAGCATAAGATTAGGTTTTGGCTGATATTTATTTATGGAGGAAGATCTTCTTGATAATTTAGAAAGTATGTAAAGTGCATCTAATTTTATTCCCCCAGATACACACATGAGATTCTGTCTAAGCTAAAATTAGCTGAGTGTTTTTTTGTCTAGACCATCTGTAGATATAATTTTATCTTGCAGAGTACATGCACACCCAATTTTAGCATATAATGACTTGAGCCTCTTGTCCCCTCTGAGGGGCAGGAAGGAGAAAATGCTCCATCTCAGATGTGTGCTTGGATTTTCCCTCCCTCTTGGTCGGGGTTTCTGCTTTCTACTCCAGCTGCCTTCCTTGCCAAATGACCTAAAGTCAGGCTTGTGGGGGATTGTGACTTTCTTTTACTATCCCTGCCCTTTTCAACTATAAAAGGAGTGTAATGAAACCCATTTAGATCACAAGGCTGCTGTGAGGATTATTAAATTAAAAGTGGTTTTGGTCTGTCAGTTGAAAGAACGTCTAAGTATTGACTGGTATTAGTTCTGGGCTTTACTCAATTTCTGTAATTAATCAAGATGGCAGCTGTATTTGGGAGAGAGTTTGATCATGTGGAGCTGCTGTAGCAGGAGTGGCTGAGCTGTGAGCCCCTCATCCCATCTGGAGAGCTGCTCGTGCTTTGCCTGGGGGCTCTGCAGGGGCTGCTGGAGCCGTGGGTCACTCTGGGCTCTGCTGGTCCCCTTTCCTCCTCCCAGGGAGGGCTGAGATCTCCCACCACCCCCTCTCTCACCCACTGTGAGACCCACTCTGGTTTTTGACAGCTTCCTGCTGCACGGCTGGTGCCACTGCAGAACCAAGCAAAGTGAGAATGGGTTATTTTGCTATTAGAACAAACCATGGGTTACTGATTGCATTCTTGTATGTCATTCCTGCTATCCTAGAATCACGGAATGGCTTTGTATTGGAAGGTGCCTTCAAGATCAAGCAGCTCCAGTGCCCCCTGCCATGGGCAGGGACACCTTCCACTGGACCAGATTGCTCAGAGCTCCATCCCCAGAGAAGTAGGAGGCTCTACTAATTATAATATAATATAATAATAAAAATAATAGTAATAACAACAGCAGCAAAACCAACAACAATGACAATGTAATGTTTTCTGCTAAATGGTATTCTAATTACTTTGAAAAGTTTGTTAACAAGCACTAATTACAGCTTTTTAAAAACATGTTTTTGTAATTGGAATTCTCATTCCAACAGTTCACATCGTTGGATTCCATTAGGAGAACAAGAAAAATCTCCTGGTTTAGTCCTGTTGGTGGTGAATGGAATGAAGCCAGTGGATTGCAATAGATCAGGGAAACTGATCCCTGAAGAAGTGTTTGTTTTTTGCCAGGATAGAAAGTGCCATTGGATGAGGTGTCTGTGGGCACTGCTCCCATTTGTACAGGCATTTTACATGAAGCTGGCCAAACTTTGTTTACTGAGCACTGCTTTTAATGCAGTTATAGATCTCAACTGCTGTGCATCTGTGCTGGACAAAACCCTCTAATAATGATGTTAATTTTATATTTATTACCTACAAGTCTTCCATTTGGATGGACCCCCGTCATGTTGATTCAACATATGATGTCTTTAATCTACAGAATTACAGGTAACAAGACCTTTGATTGCATTAAAATCATAATATTGTCCTGTGAATCACCTTTGCATCTTGTGCTTTGGACAGTTTGAGTTGCAGTGAAGGCACATGGCTTGGCTGAAGTGAGACAGTGACACCACCTCAAGGTGGAAAACAAAGGAAAAAGGAGCAATGCAATGAGCTTGCCTAAACAAGGAGTACCTCTTCTGTGACTATTAACTAAGTAAGATTGTTGGCTTGATTGAGAAATCCTTGATGGAGGGATTTAACCATGTAAATTTGATTTCTTTGTTTAGAAATCCTGTACTTAGAGATTTCATTCAGTCACTTGCTATCAGGTGTTTCCTAGGTAGCATGGTCAGATGACATTGCTAGTCAGCATGTTGTCAGAATGCTGCTACTTCCTTCAGAAGGTTATGCAAAACAGCTGTGTTACCAAAATGAAGAAAACTGAAATGTTAAAATGTGGGGATTGGACTCAGCTCCCTGAGACTCTGAAATGCTTTTTATAACCTCCTGCTTCATTCTCTTCATATTGACTCACATCATTATGCAAATGCCATAAATTGCAATAAAATCAATTAAAGGGCTATTGAGTCTCATAAAAATATGTACCCATTAGTTTTCTGCTGAGACCATATTTCTGCTCTGCTTGCTTTTGGCCGAGGCAGAGAGGAGTGCGCAGCACCAGGAGTGCCAGGTACCAGTGACCAAAGTCCTGCTCACGTCCCCTGAGCTGAGAATGCCCAGCTGGGGAGGGGCTTTGTGCTGGGTGCCAGGGGTCTGGAGAGGGATGTTTAATTAGGGCATGGAGTGACAGGACAAGGGGAAAGGGCTGCACACTGAGAGAGTAGCTTTAGATTGGATATTAGGAGGAATTTCTTCCCTGTAAGAGCGGTGAGGCACTGCCACAGGGTGCCAAGACAAGCTGTGTTTGCCCCATCCCTGGAAAGCTTCAAAGCCGTGCTGGAGGGGGCTTGGAGCAACCTGGTTCAGTGAAAGGTGTCCCTGCCCATGGCAGGGGGTTGGAACTGGATCAGCTTTAATGTCTCTTCCAACCCAAATAGTCTCTGATTCTGTGGTTTCCTGCCCTGCTCCGAAATCCGACCATGCAATCTCTCCTCTTCTAACCATGAAACTGCACCCCAAAGAGAGGACCTGAAACACCTGCCTGCAGTCTGCAAGAAAAGCTGTTATGAGATCTATAATTGGATAGAAAATGTGGATTAAGAAGTAAGTCTTTAATATTTATGTTTCCTAGAGAATTGCATCCTGACTGTGCTTAGGGGTTTCTTCTGATCTCTTCTCTGTAGTACCTTTGTCATAGAGAGCCCTGATTAATTTCTTAGGGTTTTAGGTTTTGGTTTTTCTTTCATCATGCTAGGGCAAACGTTACCAAAAAAAAAAAAAAAA
>VZRO01000500.1:64458-122618 GCA_013397915.1 Daphoenositta chrysoptera
AAAAAAAAGAGGGCTCTGCAGGATACTGTGCAGTGTCTGGGTTTTACATCGCTTTGGGGAGAACCCCTGTAGCTGAAAAACTTCACTGCCAGGCTGGGAAGGGTAATGCCTTTTCCTGCAGACCACAAGGACTACATCACAACAACATAAAAGTGATGCAGGAAATCACTGCAGCCCTCTGCACTGCAGAACTGGTGCCATTTTTTTGGTGCAAATAAGGTTTGCATGGACCTAGTTTGTAGCTGAGCTCAACAAGATCCCCAGGCAAACTCTTCTATTCAGTATTACTGAGGAAAGAAAGGGAGTCTGGTTTTGTCCCATCATTTTGAAAATATAGCAAATACATTAGGAAATACCACCCAAAAAAGGTAATAAAAATTAGATGAAGGGAGGCTTATGTAAAATATGTATGTGCCTCTAACCCAAGATCCAAGTAATGTCCTTCTCAGAGGGCTACTTTGAAGGAATTTTACTTGGACATGATTTAACATAAAACTGGTGTATCTGCATTGTTGTATACAACCTTTCTTATTTGGATTTAACAAGACCTTAATGTGAGTGTCCAAGGCCTGACCCATCTGAAGGGTAGCTTAGGAGAAAGTGCAATTGCACTATAAATAATTCACTTTGGTGCCTTGGCTACCATCCACTATAGCCCTTTTAATACCCCATAAACTCAAATGTACCATGCTATTTCTCTCCATTTCAAACTGCTCTCCCAGGGACAGCAAATGGAATAGCACCATCAGACCATATGCTGTGGAAACCAGGGAGGGCATGAAACTGCAGAGGTACTGACACGTGCTGGATTTTTCTGGCTGTAAAGTTCACGTGATAAAACACAGCTCATTCCTCTACCTCTGTGTGATATGCATTGAGAAAGTTTTAATATCACAACCTCTGTGTGGGATGCAATGTCCTCTAGAGTGAGGAGGTTTTCTCCCTGGGTATTTTGGTGAGCAGAGTGTCCTTGTCCTTCCTCATCTGCTGAAACAGGGAGAAAAGGAGCCAGTCCCACCTAATGGGCAGCTGTCCTTGGCTCAATAACTTAGGCATGATTATTTCTGAAGTCCTGGTGTTGCAGGTCTGGCAGAAGTTTGTGGGAATGGTGAGTGCTTCAGACAAAAGATGCAGCTCTCTTCAAAGCATTGCTAGTGTCCTTGCTCATCCCATGTGGTCTTGTTCTGTGACAAAATTCTGGAGATGTTAGACTCAGCTCAGTGAGTGTCATGGAAAGAGAAGGGAAAGCTCAAGCCCTGAGCTGGTGTTTGCATCAGAATCCTTTATCCATCTACATTTGGATTTCGTTAAGAAAGGGGGGGTTCACCACAGCCCCTGTCTGCAGAGTCCCAAAGTTATCACCATGACCTGGTTTCTCCTTGTTCTTTCCCTCCCTCCCTATAGGTTAGTGAAGGGGTTTTGGGCTTATGCTGGAGTGAGAGGACTCTGGCTTGTGGGCACCTTGAATTTACTGATAAGGAATCTCAGATGAGTTTTCCCCAAGTTATGAAATGTATGGCACCCCTAAGGCCATTGTCCCATCTGGCAGGAGGCCTGGAACCCCCACTCTGCCTTGTACAAGCCTCCATTAAGCAGTGTAAATTTGGTCTCTTCGTAATTCATTTTAGGGTCTCAATCTCAGGATGAAGTTGAAATGACTAGAGCTTCCTGGAAGGCAGCCAGGGTTTGTCTTGCCCTTTTAGTTTTCCTCTGGAAGAATAAAACCCTCAATTAGGACAGAAAAAGTAAGGTAGAGGTGGGGGGGAAGAAACAAGCTAGAGCTGGAGGGGGAGCAATGCTGCTCCTGGGCCACAACCCTTTTTTGAAGGTTTTACAGATAAGAGGTTGCACTGGGACCTGGTGTGCAGGGGACATCTTGAAGGATGACTTTGGTACCAAATCCCAACCCCTTTCTAAACAGGCCTGGTATTCCTACTCCCAGCTGTACATTGGCCTCCCTTCTCTTAGTGTTAAATTAGTTATTTTCTTCCCAATTTCTTGAGTTATTAATTATTGCTAAAATGAGGTGTGAGAGAAGAGGTCCATGTGTGTTGTTTGGTGGCAAATTCCAGGTTAAGCTGAAAGCAATTTCCAATCTTAAGGAGCTTCCAAACACAGCAGTGACTCAGTTTATTGGGTTTGCAATGATTTCAGTTTAGTTTTTCACTGTAGACTGTTTTCCTCAGCTGATTTTCTATCCAGGATCTACCCTCCAAACCCTGAAAATCACATATTACACCACAAGACCTCTCCTCTGTCCACTGCAGCACTTACATGTAGTGCAATTCTCTCTGGAGTTACTCATTTGCCTTGGTTGTTACTGAACCAAAGCCTCTTCTCTCACCACCAGCTCCTTCTGCTTCGTTCTGCCAACAATGGCAATCCAATGTAAGGTAATTGCAGCTTCTGTGGTCTGTGAAGTGAAAAAGGCAATGGCAGCATTGTGGAATGAAACCACGAGGATGAATTGGGCACTGAGAAGGGAAAATGCACCTGTTTGCAGACAGTCAAGTAACCAAGAAAGGACAGTAATGAAAAAATTGGGGGTTTAGTAGTCTGGCAGTGTGAGCAGTATGGAGGTGAGTCTCTGTCCTCTGCTGCAGCTTCAGGCTGGGCTCCACCAGCGTCCACCCTGGCTCTGAGTGGTTGACTCTGCTGATGTCTACACCAGCTTATCTTTGGAGACTGATGCTTCTGAAGGAAAGCAAACCCTGGGATGACTGGCATCCCTATAAGGGACTTGTGAATTCTGCAAAATATTCCATCCTGCTCCTGAAAACAGTATAACTTTTTATCACTTTGCTTGCTTTACTGTAGCTTTCCTATAAGTTTTGGGGTCAAATGTGCCCCAAATGTCCCCTGATCCAGTGTGCTTTTCTCCACTTCGTGTGGAGCTGTGAATGTCACATCCTTCTGTTGCACAGTGATAAGTCACTGCTGCCTTCTGACCATGGAGATGGTGGAAGGCATTATTAATATCTTGCTGTTGCTGGCTGGCAGCAGGTTTTTGGCATGTTGAAGGAAGCAAGTTTTGTAATGGGTTAATGTCCCCTTGTTCATAACCTTAACATTAAACACATGCTTAATAAATTTGTTTTCTCAAAGTGGGGCCTGCAGCGAGTGACTGAGAGGTGGACTTTTCTAGGCTCTCTGCTTTCCCTGGGTCTTTCCATAATGCTCTGGAAAGTCATTTAAATGTCTCCACTATGTAAGTTTACCCAGCTGTAAAATTGGGTATAATAAGACTTGCTTACTTTACAGCTGAGGTTTAATTCAATAATGTTTGTTGTGAGTGTCAGATCTCATCTAGGAGGTATAATAGGAAAGGTGTTATAAATGGGCAGCACGGGGGGATGTCCATTAGCAAAGTCATTGTTACAAGAAAAATCTCTCTGGAACAGAACACAGAAATCAAACAGTAGCTGACAGAATCAGATAATGATCTTTCCTGTAAAACCTAACCTTCCAGACAATGAGATGAAGGTGTTAGGGAGGGAGTTGGTGTGACAGAATGACAAGTGTCACTAACTGCCTGGAACCAGTCTCTGTGCCAAACACAACCCCCATGGCACCACCGCCACTGCTGGGATGTACCTGCCTGGCACCTGCCCAGCCTTTGCCCTCTGCACTCCTTAGGGACAATGTGGCAGGAAGAATTTGCAGGGTAAAGCAAAAACCACGTGGTGGGCTGGGAAACCTGCCTGCTGCACAGGCATAAAGACCACAAAAACGCCAGTAAGAGCAATACACTTATTTTAGCTCAGCTGCCCTCCGGCAGCTTTGTTATGCTGAACAGCCCTGTTGAGCAGAGCATGTAGTTTGTTTTAAGTGCACATTTATCACCTTCATGGGTGATTTATAATATGAAGCACATTCAAAGAATAAGGAGTGTGGTTTGTCCTGCCATAAAGGTTTTTGTTCGTGTTTGTGTTTGTGTTCTACATCCTTGTTTGCTGCAGAGCGAATCGTTGGGGGGGTTGTGGGAGGTGGTGTTTCTCTGAAGGCTGTTGGTTTTTATTAAACTCCTCTGTGTTATGTTAAAGGCTGGAGGAGAGCCAGGCTGGGCACTGTCTTGGTTGGTACGTGGAAAAATTAATTGCATCAAGGTGCCAAAAGTCCAAAAAGTGGTAGTAATGGGGTGATGAGGGATAAACTGCTCTGAATATAGGTGAGAATAGAAAAAGACCAGCTGTGAGCAGTGTGCACTGGGTGAAATCCAGTTGTGCCACACCCAGAATCTGGTTCCAGCATGGACAGGCAAATGATTTGGGAGTGGTTGGGGCAGCCATCCTTGCTTTTCTTCATCACTCAGGTATAATCATTAATCGAAATAATCTAACTAATGATATGAGAACCCAATTTTGACGGTACCAGGGATGGTGTGGAACTAGTGCTGTGCAAGCCAATGTGTCTCCACATGACTGCTGCCTGCAGAAGCAACAGCTGTACAAAATGCTTTAACCAAAGAGGTTCCATCTCTAATGTGGCCAACAATTACTTTGTAACATGGAAACCCAGAGGCCAGATAGGTCTTTCTGGGCTTTCCTGCCTTAAATGTTTTATTTGTTTGCCTTTTTTCATGAACAAATTTGCCTTAGTCCAGCTGAGTACTTTAGATTTATTTGTGAACTATGTGGTGTTCAAATCACTTGGTGTGAGTTGTAGTAATGTCCAGAAACTGTAGCTGTTTAAATTATAGTTATCAGATCAATCAGGCAGTCTGGAAAAGGTGCTCCCAGAGAAAAAACATCCTTCTGGTTCTGCTTTTCCAATGAATTCAACAGCTGCTTGCACTTACTGTATATTACAGTCCTTTTTTTGAGTTTTATATTTCATGCTTCCACTACATAGCTCTTTGTTTCCAGTGTTAGGAAAATGTGGCCCACTTCTCAAAAATTAAGGCCTTCAATTAAATCTGTTTTTCTAAAGAGTTTCCTCCACTAAGGGTCACATCATCTGCTTTTCTTTCTCAGCATCTCCACAGTGGAGAGTTCTGCTCTGAAAGAGCTGTATCACTGACTGTGATAATTGTCATGTTACTCCCATAAATATCTTCTCTGTATGTTAATCTTCCTGTTGCATATTGACAGAAGCCAGGGACTCAGCCTGGGGTGGAGGGGGGAGTTCCCCTGTGCCTGGCTGTACCCAGGGCTGTGATGGGGACAGTGCAGACTCCTGAAGGCTGCAGGCCAGGGGCTTAGTGAGGGGCTGGGCTCAGATGTGCCTGACAGATCCTGTGTAAATGCCCTTCGGCCAAGCCTCCCTCTCACACACACAGTGGGCAGGATAAAAGATGGTAAATGGATAAGAGAACGTCAGGCTAAATAAGCAGACAAAACCAACAAGTTTAAATTCAGCCAGGGCTCAGATTTCAATCTGAGAGCACAATGCATTTCATTGCATTAAAGGGCAGGGGATAGAACAGGTCCCATCTCTTTCACAAGTGCAGCACACTGGACGTGGAGATCAGTAGCAGCCCCTCTGTGTGTGAGGACAGGGCTGGGCCAGCAGGACCTTTAGGGACACAGAACAAGACCCACAGCAAGACCCAGAACTGGGCTGTTGCTACAGGGACCTGGCACATGTCAAACCTGCCCTCCAGGGATTATGCTGATGGTACCATGAACGAGGAGCTTCAGCTGTGTCTGCAGGCAGAAAGCAAGTGGGAAGCCTGGCTGTGCCAGAGGCATGGTGCCCAGCCAAGGTGATTCCAAAGAGATGGCTTAAAATTGAAGATAAATCACAGGTCTTGGACTTTAGGAATGGGCTGAATAATATTGCTGCTAAAGGGAACACCACAGAGCTCTGGCCAGCAATTCCTTACATTGTTTCTCCCAAAACATTGCTTCTACCATGGCAATCTGTTTAAAGGTGCTGCTGCTTCTCCTGCTTTCTCCCTCCTTTTTTATTTTGAATGTTGCCTAATGTTTATCTCACTATCCAACTGACCTTTTTCACTTTTGCTTTTCATCTTAAGACAATCTCTGAATTCAGTTTGTCCTTGATGAGTGGTGTTGGAAAGCCCACGTGTTCATCCTGGTCTGTCTGTGCAGTTAATCCTGTTCCATGGGTGTGGACCCCAGCCCCTGACTTAGCTGTGTCTTTAAGCCAGGTTTTCCCCTGATGGGGGAGTGATTTTAAAGAAACTTTCATCACTCTCTGCTTCAAGATAGTTTATTAAGTCTTATCAGAGAAGTAAGGTCACTAGCATGACCCAGACACAGCTCACAACAGAGAATGCAGTAGAAATGAATACTTACCAAGATAATGCAGCCTTCTTAAAGGTAAATCATCCAATTAAAACTTAAAATGAAAGATATTTTTGCTTTTCTACCAATGTTAGACAAATGTTTTTATCACATATACAGGAACTGCAGAATTTTTCATCCAATAATTTTTAGACATTTTCTACTGCAGAATATGCCATACTAGCAGAAGAAGAAGGTCTAGAAACAACAACAATCCTCCATTTCGGAGTTTTTGCTTTTTATCTATTTACTACATTATTAAACCCAATATTTTCACCCTGTGATAACCTTACATAATACTCTATTATTTAGTTCTCACTGAAGTAGTTTCTAGTTCTTCCCAAAGAGTTGGCAGTTTTCTCCATGGATAAAGGTCAAATACAGTGTTGTCCAGGGGGATAGAACCCTTCAAAACAGGCAGGGAAATATTCTCTGCTTTCAGGGCTCCCACACATGGGAGCACTGAGGAGTCTTCGGCTGCCAGCCCAGCTGTTTCCCCTTCCCAGCCTGGCAGGGACCAGCAATGCCCATGAGCAGGTTGTCAGAGGTGAAACACAAACTTTTATGCGCTCTCTGTAAGTGTTAATGAACCTTGTGAAGCAAAAGCTCGGTGAAGTATATCGGGCCCCAGCTGTTCTCCCTGGGGAAGATAACCTGGCAGAAATTGCCTTGCTATTTGCTGAAAGATTCTTTTATTTCTAAGGCTGGTGTGGATATATAGGAGATGCTTGCAGAGATAGATGCTTGCAAAGGGATTGCTATCCTTGGAGCACTATAGTGGCTCCTTCCAGCATGGTGAGGTTTCCTTTCAAAAAAGTCTTTTCTCTCTCTCTTTTTCTTTCTTATAAACTCCTATGCCTGGTCACTGCCCTCAATCCCCTCCAGTATTCTTTCTGATGTCCAGGAGGGAACCCAGTTTTATCCACCCCAGAGAGGCACACTCACAGAAACACAGAATGGGTCAGGGTAGAAGGGACCACAGTGGGTCAGCTGGTTCAACCTCCCTGCTCAGGCAGGGCCTTCCTGGGACACACTGCACAGGATTGCAGCCAGGTGGTTCTGGAATATCTCCAGTGAGGGAGACTTCACAACCACTCTTCCCACAGTCAGGTTTTGGAACCAGTTTGTGAGTCTTTACTGGGCAGAATCAGGTTTCCAGTAATGCATCTCAGTGCACTTCTGGAGAAACTCAGAATTTAGCTCCCTCCCTTGACTAACTGGAGGTGACATAAACACCATAGCTGAGGTTTTTGAAGTGATCATAGAGAGCTCTTGGAGCTGAGCTGAAGGGCAAGGATAATATCCACTGCAGCAGAGGATGCATTTATCTGCTTCTCTGTCCTAGGACCTGCAAGTCCTGGGACAAAGGCAAAATGAAAGATAGAGGAGTGGAGTGACACTAAAAGGGAAAATCTCTCTATTTTGAAGTCAATAACTGAAATGTTAAGGCTAAGCAGCTTCTCTGATTTAGTTATTAACAACCTGCAAATGACAATGAATTGACACTGCTAGCCTGGCTGCTCGCAGCTCTCTTGGTGAGCATCTGTTGAGTAAGTTAAGACGGACATCTTTATTTGAGTTAAGTTAGAGGAAAGAGGCAGGGTTATGCTCTTACAAGCTTCCCACTAGTTCAACTGTTCAAACAAACAATTTTCTTGATTCACTCTAATACTTAAGACAACAGGAAGCCCTTTACTTCTTAGAGGAAAAATGTTCCAGCTTTATATAAAATACTTCTGACTTCACAAAAGATCTACTAGCATCAGTTATTTCTTTATAGTTATGAATTGTCACTGTTGCAATTTTTACATTGGATATTTCTAGAGAAATAGAATATAAGATATTTCCTTCTGGTTCTGTTTTGTTTTAGTAAATTGCAAGTTGTGATTTAAGTTTCTGCATTAAGGTTAATTTCTGTCTCCCATTGGGATAGTATAACCAACAATACCTACTATTGATTTCATTTTCAAGAGAGGATCAATGAACCAGCTCACTTACATGTCCTGTATGCAGAAGTTAAATTAAATACATATTTTAAATACATGTTTTGATAGTTCCTTTTTTCTTTCTTTAACAGCAGAAGGATATTATTTAGTACTAGAACCAAAGATGAGAAATCCCAAAAGTGAATTTCTTACTGCACAAATTCCCAGGCAATAAATGAATAAATACCCTTTAAGTGAGGATGAATTCTAATCTTTCTTCTGCAGATGAAATGCCCATAGACTAGTCATGAGACTGAAAAAGGCATCTATGTCCTTCATCTTATGAAATCTTATGTAATATCTGACTGGGGATCACTAGATGGGCTTCAACACATCTTGAATGCATTTGATATCCCATATGTTTAAAATTTGCTCATGTAGCCATATGTTGAAAACTTCCCCAAATGCTGCTACTTCTTATTTTTAGGCTGTTTTTAAGTTTTAAGAAAATGACAGTCTAATGGCGTGACCCCTGTTACTCCAGGCTGTGCCAAACATATTGTAGTCAGTTACTCCACAGTGACCCTAAAGAAATGGAAAGTGTAGGAGTGAATCTTAGAGAAACAGAGAGAGAAGCCTGGCAAGTAACTGCAGGGAGGAAAAGGAAGACAAGTGTTTGGAAGGTGCTGTGATTATTAACCTTCTCTTTTCTTGGTCATAATTGTGCAAAAATTTTAATTCAGAAAGGAAGGATATTATAATTGACAACCTAACTGTAATCTCTCTGTATAAAATGTTGCAGATCATCAGCATACAACTCTCTCCATATGCACACCACTATAATTTTACATTCTCATTTTTAGAGCTTGTTCATGCTCTTGCATGAATTAAATCTCTTTCTGTAGAAATTTCTGTAGAAATGATTAGATTATGGACCTGTCACTTCCAAAGTGGCATTCACTGGTGAGCCATGCTGGACCAATTGCAAGATAAACAGATAAAGAGGTGGTAGGAGCTCCCTCCCATACCTGCATGTGCTTGCAGTGGCTACTGCAGCCGAAGGAATAATGCAAAAAAGAGTGTCTTTTCTTCTCAATGTCCTGCTCAAGAGTAAAATACGTGCTCACATCAGGTGGGAAATGTCATTTTCCCCATCTCTGTGCAAGTACTGAGCAACTTACACTAAAACTGAAAGGCAGCAACCCAAAAGTGGGCAAAGGAAATCACTTTCTGAATTCAAATATATTAGAATATGAACCATGGCAACGTAAAATGTCTAATCCCTCTATCAGTGCTGAGTCTTTAGTCTAAATGCTAAGTGGAAATGGCATGTGCAGGATTTAGACTGAGGACTTGAACCTGATAGAGGGATTACCTATATGACATGACAAAGAGAAATAACCATTGTTATTAGGGTTAACATTTGGAAAAACTTTCTGGAGGGACATTCAAAATCTCATGCTTCTGAATCTAAATAAGTATTTTTCCAGGTCTGGGGCAAGAAAACATAGAATCACAGAACAGTTTGGGTTGGAAAGGACCTTAAAGCTTATTTAATTCCAGCCCCCTGCCAGGGCAGGGACAACTTCCACTATCCCAGATTGCTCCAAGCCCCATCCAACCTGGCCTTGAGCATTTCCAGGGATGGGGCAGCCACAGGACACCCTGTGCCAGGGCCCCACCACCTTCACAGGGAAGAATTTCTTCCCAATCTCTCATCTAACGCTGCCCTCTGTCAGTGTGAAGCCATTGCTCCTTGCCCTGTCACTCCAGGCCCTTGACAAAGTTCAGTATAGCACAGACCCAGCACTCAGCTGGCAAATGGCTTTGGTTCAAGTGGGACATCACCTGCAACGCTGATTAAACGAGGTTTAATACAGCAATCAGTAAATAGTTGAGTGTACTGTGCTCTCTGTGCCCTCTGCACCAACACCAGAGAGCCAGCACTTTGTTTTTGTGTCTGTCTGATTAAAGTAGTCTGAAGGTAATTTTTCAGGAGTGAGTTAGAGCCACCACAGCACAGTTAGCACACTGCCTCAACATATCGAGGCCTCCAATGTATTAAATATTTTGCAGTTTTTCTGCCAGAAACAAAGTTAATGTCAAAATACATTTTTTTGATGCTTATGCACATTTCAAATACTCACCATCAGATTGATACCTCTGAACAAAGAGAGAAAATTCCTTTATAGAGCTGTTAGTAGAAATGTTTGGAAGACATAAACCATGCTTTATTTGCTATTTCCTATAGCAGAGTGAAGCTCTACATGTTTTCTGCTGAACTGCTTTGTCCTGGCCACCCCCCATGGCTCCCTGGGGCTTGGCAGGCCCAGGATCTGATAGGCCAGTTCTGGCAAAATAGGGAAGAAATTTACTTTTAAATCCAAGTAATAATTTATAATATCCTTAGGCAATCCTAGGAGGCTTTGGTGGCTCTTCTGGGGCTACTTCAAAAATCCCAGAATCAAATTATATTCCATTTAACTCCATTAATATCAGTCAAACTATTTAAAGGACAGGTTTTATTGTTGGTTTAGGTTTTTATGCTGGAAAAACACTATTCAGAAATCTCTAGCAAAGAAAAAAATTGTTTCACCTCCTGCTGCAGGTGGATGTCTTCATTTGAAGATCCATCCCATGATGAAACTCTGCCCAGTGACGGAGCAGGTCAGTCCAAGGGTCAGCACTCAACATGTCCAACAACCTAAAATCAGTGCTGTTCTCCCTCAAAGAGAGCTGGCTAGAGGACTGTAGGTCTGCAGGTACCTTTGGAAATGAGGGCTTGGACTTTAAGGGCAGAGCAAAAGCAAGAAGAGGCTGGGAGCAGGAGGTGAGACAGGAGCTCTCCCTCCTCCTTGTTCTTGTGATGCATGAACCAGCTGGGTGCATGCTAATTTGGCTGAGAATTGTTTAAAATTTGCTCTATTGACCTGAAGGCAGTTTTTTTCTCAGTCTCAGCCTTGGCAGAAAACCCAGTGAGAGAAGTTTGCTGGGCATTATATAATGGAATAAAAGGGTGTGTGTGTATATACATTACACAGCTCCTGAAAACCCTTCTGGCCTCACGCAGAGTTTGAGTTGAGAACAACCCCCCCAGACAAGAGCTTTGATTTTATACCTTGGAGAGGCACCACCGTGCAGCAGGAGCTCAGCTGGACCCAGAAGATATTTTGCAGCAACTTCTTGCCATGGGGCCACCTCATGTTGGGGGAGCTCTGCAGGTTCCCCCTGCTCCTGTGCCTGAGGTGTGTTTGGGCTCTGGGAGCTCTGCCCATTTTATGCTTCCCTGCTTGGCCCCTGGAAAGTAAAGTCCTCTCATGTCTCTGGCTCAGTTTACCCAGCCACAGGACTATCTAATACCTCTTTGATAAAGTTAATGCAGCATCAGGAGGAGCTTCCCAGTGCCCTGGGATGAGTGGTGCCACACAAGTGCCAAGTACTTTTACAATAAAGCACTTAATAACTAAGTGTGCCTCTAAGAGAAGAAAATCCATGAGGAACTCTCTGCAGTGGAGAGGGCCCTTGGTTTTGTATTGCTGTCAGTGCTCAGTGAATACCCTGGAGAACTGTTTGAAATGAGTGTGATATCTTCCAGGGAGATCAGAGTACTTCCAGAGGGATTTTGCTCAGAAACCTGTGAAGCTTCTGTTCCTATAGCCTTTGATGGCTTATAGCTTTCTCTATTTCTGTCATAATCATTCATTAGGTTTTGTCAAACTGTTCCAATTGCTATAGCAACTCTAATGAAATCTTGCTCCCTAAATAGCCACGCCAATTGTATCAGGTCAGAATCTGCCCTTTCCAACTAATTTGCTACCTTTTGACTGTACCTTTTCCCTCTGAGTAGAGAGTTTGCAGCAAGGAGCTCAAAATTATTAACCCAAATATTTTTTTCTTTTCTCAGCTTAAACCCAATGTTTGTTTCTTGGGTTTTTTAAAATCATATGTGCATTCCACTAATGGGTGTGGAAAGACAAACCCTCTGGAGAAGCAAGACAAAGCCTGTTTCTTGTTCCTGTGATGCTCTTGCTGGCTGACAAGGAGGATTTGGAGCAAGACAATGAAAATTCACCATCATTACAATCCAGCATATGCAAGATTTCTTTCAAATGCCCTATAAATCCAGGGAGAAGATGTGGTGTGTATTTTATGATAAAATCTCTGCTATTTCTCTGCAGTGAGATCTGATCTGGCTTGAATTCAAGACCCTGACAAGGCAGTCTATATTATATTTGCAGCAGCCCGAGGCACTCAGTAACCCTTTCACATTTAAATCCAGGACAGAATTTTGCAGTACCTTTGTTGGCATGTGAGCGGGTCTATAATTGAATAGTAAATGTCTCTTTTTGCTGCTTTCCTTCTGGAATAATGTCTCCTGTGCAAAAGCAAGATTTTCTTCCAGTTTCTGCCAGTGAATGAGCTCTTTAGGTTGTTTAATTTAAAATAATTTGTTTAACTTCGTGGGTTGGAAGGAATAAGATGAAAATAAAAGATGAGTGGTATGCTCTGCCCCAAGTTTCAGCTGCAGCCAAACAGCATCAATAGATATTCCCCAGCTGGACAGAGACGAAATTATTCTCTTTGGCTGGACAAAGAGTTTTTTTGCTAAACGAATGACTGAAGCCATACCTATAAATGACAGCACCCTAATAATAAAACCACCATATTTCACATGTTTTGAACAGAAAGCAGGGAAATGTGGAATGAATTTGGCAGGTGAAATAGTCTGCCTGATGTGTATTAAGGTACTTTGAAAGGGTATTGTGAAACTTCCATTATATCTTCCTACATTTTACATGAGCAGACACCTTCCTCTTGCTTAGCTTGTATATGTTTCTCCACAAAAGGAAATGAAAAAACTTTTTCCTTGCTATTGGAGAAAAATGGTCAAACACCCTCTGAGACAGTGCCTATGTCCCCAAATCAGAAAACTGCCTAATAAGCACAATGTTATGAAGTCAGGGCTAAAGTACTGTTTTCATTGTGCTTGCAGACCCTCATCAATTTCAGCACTGGAATTTCATTAGGGATGGAATTTTTGAAGCTATTCAAAGAATGGAGTGGAGGTAGAGACCCAAGTTTTGCTAATACACCATGCAAGTTTCATGCTCCACGTTTTCCCCTGTTGCTCGTGTGCTGTGCTGCCCTGTCTGCCTTGTTCCCCCAGCTTCGGTGGTTCATTGTGTTCATTGTCTGCCCTCTGACCCCTGTGCTGGCAGAAGATTTGGCACAATCGTTTGGGAGTGTTCAGGCTGGATAGTAGGAAAAATTTCTATATGAAAGAGTGATTAAGCATTGGAACAATCTCCCCAGGAAAAAGGAGGAGTCACCATTACTACAACTACATTTTGAACAAGTGTTCAAAAAATGAGTAGAGATGGCAATTTGTGATATGGTTTAGTGGGCAAAGTGGTATTTGGTCAAAGGTTGAACTTCATGATCTTGGAGGTCCTTTCCAACCTTAATGATTCTATGATTCACCTACCCAGATGATGGCATAACCCAAATAATCATTGCCATCCTCCATAGAATCTTGCCCTGTGCTCTCAAATTGGCATGAGGAGTTTGGGAGGCAGGAGCAACACTCACTTTATAATGGTGAAACATGATCAGAACGCAGCAGACTCAATAACAGAAGTAAAGTTGGGTTGGAGAAGCGAGGGGACGTTGGTAACCGGATGGAAATGGGCAGTCTCTCGCTTGATGGCAAGAACCCCCCAGCTGATAACCTTGATGAAGGTGCCCTTGGTAGAGCACTCACTCTCCTGCAGCTGTTTTTAACTTCTTCCACACTCTGCTGAGATTTCCACCACCCACCCACCCAGCCTGTATTTAACCAGCACACAGAACTTTCTGGAGATCAAGATTTGTATTGCTCGGGGGACACAGCATGTAAACACCATCCAGCCAAAATCTGACTACTGGACGTAGTGTGTTTGTAGGAAGATGGTGTGGGTGAACATAAGTATTTTGTAGAAGTCCACAGCTTAAGAATTGCCAAAACCATTATTATTTTACATTGCAGACTGGTAGCAGCCCATCAAATGAAAGGGGAAGGCTGGAGGCAGGGACGTTCAGGTTTCTCCATGAGAGCAGATGCAGAGAGAAAGGTCTGCAGGGCAAAGTCAGGAGGATCATGTCTGAAATCAAAGCAGGGTCTGATTAAAGTGGGAATATTTTGATGCTGGGGGGATATAAGTATAGGAGATAACAAAAAGCCAAAAAAAATCTCCAGAAGCAATGTATAGATTCAAATGGTGATACTTTAGTGACTGGAAAACATGGTCTGTGATGAAAGACAAGAATCTGATTCCCTCCCCAGGAGGTTGGCAGTGCCACAGTGATTGGCCTGTTAAGCCAAACTTTTAAATTCTTCTCAGAAAAACACACTACCCTATAAATTCTTTTTTTCTACTTATGTGTTCAATTAAAAATTAGTTCACTAAATATTTTATAATAATCTCATGTCACTTCAGAATCTTACAGGAATATGCTGGTACTCAGGAACTTTGCTTCCCTGTGTTACAGAATTTTGATTCCTTTTGTAAGTTTCCTGGGGTTATTATACATTTAATAAGCTGTTCTTGCTGACTACATCATCTGAAATCTCTGCAGTTAGTAAATTCTGCTCTGCTTTAGCTTCTGCTGGTCTTGACAACCAACCTGCTCACATCACTTAAATTGCAAATCCCATGAAATAACTCAGTGTCACTCTCTAGAGTACAAAAAAAAAAAAAAAAAAACAAAAAAAAACCCTAATCTAAAATGTATCATCAATCACAGAGAACAGTTATACATTAAATTTTAGCTACGAGGAAAGAAAAAGCCCAAACCTCTCAATTTCACTCATAAAAATCTTTTTTGTTGTGAGTTTTCACAAAATGCTGTCTAATTCAATGCATTCTTGATATTAAATTGCCATTTACCTGTAACTCTTCTGTTACCTACAGCCATTAAATCTTCCTCAGCCTATGCCCACCTCCTCTGGGAAGCAGGTGACAGCATTTCTTCCTCTCCAATTCGGAAAGCAATAACTTCTTCTTCCCAGTATTTTTTTTTCTGAGAAAGGCACTACAGAGGAACTTAGACATCTCCAGTATTGAGGATTACTTGAAAATAAATGTTTTCCTGGCTAAAAGAATTCCCTTGATATTTTCTCTTTGCCAAAACACATTTACATTTCTAGTCTTATTTAACTAGAATTTTCCCCACATCTGTTGCAAGAAATTAAGAGTTCATATTCTGGAAACTGTGCTTCTGTAGATAACTTCTGAAGCTAGGAACATCTTCCCAGAAAGGAGGGCTCTCCCCTGTACACCCTCTGTCTCTCCAGGAATCCATTGGGATGTAAAAGCTGTCTGGGGGCACGATTCTCATCATCAGGATTTCAAAGAACTTGTGTTCAGCTTCTTTTTTCTCCTTAAGTGTCAGCAGCTGAGCGCAGATGTCTGGATTGGCAGCAGATCTGAACCCAATTAACCCAGTTAATGGCACTGGAGCCCTCGGTGGAGTGACAGATTATTGCGAGCAGACGTGGCACAGCCACTCACCCGTCACATGCCCTTGTGGCACTGAGAAAGTAAGTGGAGGTAGGAGCCACCAAGTGATTAGCTGTTATTATATTGCTAATTAAGCACCAGTAGGAAGTTTGCCATGAAAATGGAACTCATCTTCATCTATTTCTCTATCCCATGTTTGGCACTATGTTACTGTATCACATAAAGGAGCCTCAGTCCAATACCTGGGCAGCAACCTCAGAAGGAGATGTGAACATGAAGAAAGATGAGAGATTCAGGAGGTATAACCCTGCCATGGGACATTCACTGAAGTGAATGGGTGGCAAATTCAAATCAAATTCAAAATTTCACTGGGTCACCCATTTCTGCATCCCTGGGGTGGTGGGTCCTGCGGATGTCAGACCAGGACAGGGAGCTGGAGCAGCCAGGAGTTGTAACCTGTGTGGACTAGAGAACCTGAGGTGTGCTGATTTGCAAGATTACACCTACAACCTGCTATTGCAAAGCAGGGAATGGTTTCTCAGCTTCACAAGGGCTGCACAAAGTACATGAAAGCAAATAGCTGATTTTTTAGGAAGGTCTTCCTGAAATCTCCTCTGTCTCTTCTGTCAGGTTAACAACAGCCACAGTTTATGTGTGTTACTGAAGGATCCCTGCAGTTTTACACAACTGGTTCATATAATTTTCCCCAAATTAACCAGCTCAGGACTCCTGCCACCCTATTCAGTAGTTCAATTTCCCCTGGAATTAGACTACTTATTTTTTCTGTGCTGTACCATGAGGCCCATTTTGCTGAGGGTTAACCTGAGCGGTGGAGAGCTGTGGGAAATGTCACAGTTAGGAAGCAAACTGCTGTTGCAGAAAGAAATGCTAAAGCTGTGTTTCAGAGGAGATTTTAAGAAACTACAGATAATATCCTGGCCTACGTTATCCATTCAGATAAAATTGAGTGTAATCCTACACCTATCACTACACCACTAAATGTGTTTAAAGGAAGAGATTTATTTTCCCTCCTATTATCCTTCTTTTTCCCTTTCCTCTTGCATTCCATGCTACTTAGAAGTTCAGAAATGAATAGTTTAGCAAGAAACTTCTGCTCTCCCTCTCATCTCTGGGAAATTTCTGGGGTAATGTTCATGTATTTCAATGCTTCCTTCTCTCTACTATTATGATTCAGGACTTCAGGGATCTGTTTTGTAGGCACACTTTAAAGGTTACTCCGTTTATTACCTTAATACCTCTTACTCTAAGGTTATTCTGCCATTTTTTCTCTTATAAGTCTTCAATTTTTGTTTTAAATGACCAATGTCTCTTCCAGCTCTTTTGAAGACACCTTGTCATTCTGCCTGCTTTTCCAGCTCTTTGTGTTACCACATCCCATTCTGATCACAACTAACTACAGCAATTATTATGAATTCTTTAGATGTTCTGCTAATTTACAACCAGCAATGAGTCTTGGCCATGGTCAAGTAGGTCTTTCTGCATCTTTGTCAAAATTCAGGTTTGACCCTGTTCTTGGTATTTTGAATAATTTTTTTTGAATAACTGAGAAATTGAGCCTTGCCAGGACAATAATGCTCATTATGTAAATTCTAATCCAGAACAGGCAGCATCATTCGGATTTTGAGTTGACAATTTTCTCTGATTCTCTGCCTTCAGGACAGCATGAGCCACCACCTCCTGCTAAGCTGAGATCTCTGTATCACTTATCCCTGTGAAAAGGGCAGAATGTAATAAATTTAATATTTGAATTCATGATTTGTTGCTTAGTTACATATGTCATGAAGGAAAAGCAGTAATATTGCATGATTTATGTAACTAACTGGCAGTCCAAATTTTAAGGCTTGAACATTGACTATTCATGCCATGTTTACATGAGCTATTATCTACAGGGGGGAATGTCTAGAATAAATTCAACATCTTCTCTTGAATGTTTTTAAGCAAATAAATTATTAGTTAGTCTGAATACTTGGCTGTGTTCTATGATTAAATCCCTAAGTGTGGTTGTGCATAGGGTAACTCTTGGCTTGAAATTTTCTCACTATGGAAATTGTAAGAATCAATCTGTGATGGACAGATTCTGCTCTCTAAATTCTGCATATTAGAGTGAGAGTCTGTACAGGGACAAAGTGTGCTTTAGGAAGGGAAAGAATTAACTATTGAGGCAAAATACCTTCAGTTCCTCAGGGAAGAGTGGAAATGCATTTCCCCTTGTACCCAGTACAAAATAGCCCCAGGACAATAGGAGAGGCTTTCCTCCAGAAGAGCATATACTTGGGAAGCTGAAAAGAAATGCCTTCGCCATGACAAATGTACAGCAGCACTTAAAAAGTACTGTCTCCTGAAATAAGGAGATTTGCAGAATAAAGAGCAAATGCATTTTCTCATTTCTTCGGATGAAAAGGTACTAAGATTTTCATTTTCAATTGAATGTGATAAATTCTTCTTTTTAGGAAATATCCTATAAATTGAAAAGATTTATCAATTCCCCTAAAATGTACACTTTCCCATAATATGCCAGGCAGTCTGTTCTGAGCAGTCATCAGAGACAGCTGAGCTGCTCTTTTATGTCCATTTTTGCACACAGTCTTGCTGTAGTCCAAGAGTATGATGCAACATCTAATGAAGTTAATAAGAACATTTCAATAGAGTCTGTAGCAGGCCTTTAAACACTAAATATAGTCTCTAAGTGCAGCTTTGTGCAACCTCCCATTTATTTTTATTAATTTTAAGCTTGTTCTGTCTTGAATGTTAGGAAAGGATTTACACAAATCTGACAAGTACTGAATGATTTGATTTAAATTGCTGGCTACTGCTTTAATGTATGGAAAGAAGACAAACCATGTCAGCTTTGTTACGTGATAGAATTGAAAGATTGGAATTTAAGCAAAGCCCCAACATTTTTCTTGTGACTTTAGTCAGTTTACAAAGGCAACTACCCTTCTGTGTCTTCATACATATGTTAGAACAGCACAAAGGCCTTCCTTCCTCAGAAATTCCATTCTGAGTTGTGTCATTGAAGAGATGTTCTTTCTTTCTTTCTTTCTTTCTTTCTTTCTTTCTTTCTTTCTTTCTTTCTTTCATTTATTCATTCATTATTTTTATTCTAATGTTCAAAATCAAGTAGATGGGACACTTTGCAGTATGGTTTAGTGGACATGGGAGTGTTTGGTCAAAGGTTGGACTTGATGATCATGGAGGTCTTTTCCAACCTTAACGATTCTGTGATTTAGCTTATTACAGGATGCTGCCTTGAGCATTTTTGTGCATGAACTGGAATATGTTTTTTCAGCCAAACGTAATTTGAACTAAGAGTCATGCAACAAAACTGAGAATAGGGATGGATAAAGCAATGGTATTTAGGGAATTGTACTTGGCCTTGAACCAGTGCAGCCTGCAAGCCCCATGAGAGCAGCTCTGCTCGTTCATCTGGAATTCACGTTGAGGCCTGAAGTTACATCAGGGTTTCCCAATGACCGACAGCTGACTTGCCTAAAGAGCTGTCATTTGACCATAATAATCAGACTTCATCTTGACTTAATGGTGAACAGGACTCTGTCACAGGGATGTAAACAACCTGGGAGCTGATTTGAACAGATGAGCTCCATCGTGACTCAGCAACAAGGAAATATACTTTATCTGCCAAAATACACCTTTGCACCGTTTCTGAGATGACATCGTTCAGTATGATGAAAGATAATTTTGTTAGGGGAGAAGGCTGCCCTCAAAGAGCCAGAGAGGCTGGGGCTGCTCTGCACAGCAGACCTTGAGCATGATCCATAGCTGGGTTGGAAGGGACCTGGAGAAAGGAGATGGACTCCTCCCTCTGGCCCTGTGGAGCAGGGAGTGAAGGAAAGGAGGGCTTGCCCTTTGAGGTAGGAAGTAAGAAGGACAAACACCTTTTGGACACTATAACCTAGGGTGGAGAGATCTGTTCCAAGGTACCTGTTCTCTCCCTGTCCATCTGAGGGATATTACTTAAGGTTTGAATCAATAAGGTTTCACTACACGTGACAGATTTCAGCCTCAAGCTTAGAGTGAAGACATGGAGAAAATGCAAGTTTACTGGACAGTTTGAATATTTTTTCTTGGCCCATGTGTTTTTCCTTGGCAATAGGAATACAATACAGTGTTACGTGTTTTGAAGAAGCTATGGAACTGTTTGGAAGTATAACATACAGACACCAGCTGTGAGTGATTTAGGCTTTAGCTTCAGTGTCCTCAAAAGCTGTGAATTATGACTTTTTTACTGCACTTCAAGGATCAGAACTCTGTCCTAGTCTCTACTTCCTTGTTAAGAAAACAGAATGGTTTCCAACATCTCACCAGTAAGGTTTTCCATTCCTGATGCCATTTTGCTTCATTTTCTTTGGTCTTGTAATGAACGTCTGTTCCTTTGTCTCATTTGCCCCGTTTGCTGTTCTGGCTCTTCCAGTGCTTGATTACCAGGGACTAAATTTGTGAAGTGTATTTAAAGACTTAAACGTTTTTTAAAACCTGACTGACTTTTTTCCCCCACTGTGATTAGGATATAGGCCTCAGTGATTAATCTGTCTTCTTGAATAATGACAAAAACGTTGCATCAGCATGAGAGGATCTAACCTTTGAAAAATTCCCCCAGGAGCATCCACTTCTGCTGGGGATTTCACTGCCAGTCAGAGCAGTTAATAAAAAAGGGAAAGCCAATAACACTGCCAGAAGTTTTTGCCACATAGAAGCCAGAGAATCAGCTAGAGGCTGTCAAATGTAATGTATGGCATTATTAATATGAAGAACTTCAGATCAAAATGGGGCTTACTGTCCCAGTGACTGGGTCATGTGGAAGTGGCCGAGGAAACAGGGAGTCTTCAAGTGGAACACTTAGAGAAGAGTGCTTGGGTAGACTTTGCAAAGCCATTAATCTCAGTATTTCAGGAGGGAGAGAAAGTGAAAGATATGAGAGGAGGCATTCTAGCTGTAATGCTGGGTGTGTTTCAGCATTTGGCCTCTGAGCTCCTCAGGATGTGGAAGCCTTTCCCACCTGCTGGGCACTGTGGGCTGTGGGTGCCTGGGCAATGCTGGGGAGCAGGGCAGGAGCCTGCCCAGCTACCCATCAAAACATCCTGGCTGCCTGCAGTGCCACGGCCATGCCGTGCTGGTTCGGCCAAAATTAGAGAGAATGTCCTCTGAGGGAAGGCAGGCCACCACCACCCCTCCCCCAAAAACAGGTTCAGGAAAGAAGAGAATTTCCTTGCAGGAAAATGAAAGAGATAAACACTATTTATTTAACAAACACACAGAAAAGGATAATAATGTTAAATAATAATAATCTCTCGCTATGGAGAGAAACCTGGGAAGGTTTCAGAGTCCTTCCCTGGGTGTGGCCTCTCTCCTCCTCAGAGCTGGGCCGGTGGGCCCCTTCCAGGGCCTTGGAAGAGAGGCTCTCCCCCGGTGTGGTCCGATGTTGTAAAACAGTCCCAAAGAGAAGGAGAAAGGAAAAGAAAAATCCAAATGTCCCAGAAAAACTCTCTCTGGAGAAAAAAACTGAGAGCTGGCTGGAAAGCAAGGTTGCTTCCTCCACCCTCCCTGCTGCCGAGCCAAGAGCAGAGAGCTGTGTGTCCTTGAGCAATTGGTTTGAAAAGTTCACCCAGTTTTTTTTTCTCTTGCACCCAGGCTTAAAGGCACAGAATTCATCTTCTGGGCATAGAGTGGTGATAGGGGATACACATCACAAAGTCACCCCAAGACAAACGGCATCATGAAAGACAATCTTCTCAGCCTTGCTCCCAGTACTTTTTCTCCTCTTTTTTAAAATGTCACACTCTGAAAACATGGGTTTAAACCATGCAGGAATTTGCCTGGTAAGAATTCATTATGCAGTCATCATCTTGTCATAAAGCCACAGACTGTGTATTTGTTTAAATATTTGTCTTGTTTGTTTCGTATAAATGTTCCCAACTCTTACTATCTAAACATGCTGTGTAAATTCATCTCTCATCTAGTGGGATGATGCTCTGGTACAGCTGCTTGGAAAGCTGGCAGCTTAGAGAAATATTCATAAGGCATCCTGAGCCTAAAAAGGGCTTGGTAACCTATGGAAGCTCTTCAGCAGCTTCTGTTGAGTGCACAATTTCTTTGACAAATCCCATCTTATTGTGTGTGAATATCTACCAAAAAAAAAGTTGCTTTTTAAAGCGTTGGTTAGCTTTAAATAATTTCTAAAATCTGCATAGATTTTCTTGTGGCTGTTTCATGTCAAGATATTTCTTTGAGTGCAGAAGGGACGTGCTCCTGGTAACCTTTCATTCCTTGATTGACCATAACCCTTGTAAGCAAACTTTTGCTCCTTAAGTTTGGCTTCAGAAATGTCTTTGCATGAATGTTTCCAAGTTTCAGGGGCAGGTCTGCATCTGTCCCTGGTATTCTGGGCACCCCAGAGACCTGGATCCACCACCCTGGCCCAACTATGGGACTATGAGTGGGTAGGGAGCCACAAATCCTCACAGAGGGTGAGGCTGAGAAGGAAAAGTGCAAAACTTGGTAATGGTTTTGCTTATATAAGCTCAGCATCAGGTCTGTGTAATCATTTTAAAGCAAAATTGATTCTTATCCTGCTGTGCTAGAGGTTTGTATTTAATTTAATTTAATTTAATTTTCTTACATTAAGGGCAGCTAACACAAAAAAAATGATGGTTCAGGTAAGGTTAGCTGTGTCCATGAGACTTCTGCAAGGAACAGTATTGCTGCCCCACTGTAGAGGAGTTAAGGACAATTACCAAAGTGATTAACAACATAAATCTCCATTCCTTTTTTCCTCTAACAGCTGTTTATGATAACAATAACAGTAGGTATTAGGTTTTAGTTGGCCATCAGGTTTGGTGTTTTTTGTTGGGTTTTTTTGTTTGTTTTTGTTTGTTTGGTTGGTTTTTGTTGGCTATTTTTTTTTTTTTGGATGGCCCAGATTTTATTTCTGTAACTGTATCCCTGCCCCAGCAGTATTAACTGGTCAGCCACAAATTAAATTTTCTCTCATTATGAACAGGAAGGTCTGTGACAAAATACCCATCTGGAAAAATTCTTTAGCACCAAGACCTGAATTCATCCCATGAACACTGTGACCTTTCCCTTTCCCTTCCTTTCCCTCTGTCCTTTTCACCATTGTGTCTCTGACCACTCTCAATAATTGAGCTGTGAAATAAGAGAAGATTTCTCTTTCCAAGCAAAGTGAGATGAAGTGTTCCTCCCTAGAGTCCAGGGAATCGTTACTTTAATATTTTGTGTTTGATATAGATAATCTCTGAGCAACAGAAGGGCACTGCTACAACCTGCATGTGTGTCCTGAGCCATCTTCTTTAACTCTCTCATTGTGAGGGATCATTTGTAAGATAACAGGAAAAGCCCATTTTCCTGCCGGAAGGTTTCCCAGCTCCCTAATTGGTGATTTTTTTTTTTTTCCCTCATTATATGTCATGAGCTGTTCATCAGCTCCTGCCTGAATTGCAAAGTGATTTTGAAATGTCTCAGCAACCCACAGGCAGCACGCCCTTGTACCAGGGGAAATCAGAGAGTATTTACTTCCTCAGATACTTTCCCTCATAATATAATCGTGCAGCTTTTCAACAAGGATTTAAAATACTTGTTGACACAGCAAGGAAGGTCTGTTCTGCTTTTCATCCTGGTGATGCTTAGTGTCTTTAGGGGCTGCTGTATTCCTCAAGAGTCTAAACTTCCAAGATTTTAAAGCTCTTTGCGCTAATAATATTTGTCTTATAACACTGTATTTAAAAAGATAAGAGTGAAGTGCAACTGGGAAAGGTTGTACCTGGAAGATTGCTTCTGCTATGCAGAGCAAAATAGTGACTGTTCCTTATGATCTAAGACCACTTAACTAAAATTTGAAGTGGCATATTTCATTAGATTTTTCTCAAGATAAAAATTGTACAGTGTGCTTTTTGTGATGTCTATATTTCAGTAGCATCAGAGCATCAAAATATTACTGCCTGCTGATCATCTAATAAAAATTATCCAGCATGCCTTGAGTGAGACAATATTGAGTGCAAAAAAATGTTCCTATTTTCAGTAAATCCTGCCAGTGATGGAGACACTAATTTGGTTACTTTAAAACTTGTTTAATTACAGAAGGCTTTGGCAGCAGACCTGCAAGACCTAATGCAATATGATGCAGGAGACCCACTCACAGTATTTTTAGTTAAAACCAATGGGGATCAAGGTTTTATCCTTCAAAGTGTGATGCACCATGCATTATGTGTGGCTCTGGTGTGGGACTGAATTCACCTTGGGTTTGGTGTCAAAATTATCTGGATGATGTATGAACACACTGGGCCAGCTCGGGGCTGTGTGCTGGCACTGGGAGGGGAGAAATGAGACTTCACCAGCATCTCAGTGCCACCAGAGAACCTTGACTGAATATTTTTTTTACAAGGACATGTAGTGATAGGACAACGGGGAATGGCTTCAAACTGACAGAGCAGAGATTGAAATTAAATATGGGGAAGAATTTCTGCACTGTGAGGGTGGTGAGACCCTGGCACAGCAGAGAAGCTGTGGATGCCCCATCCCTGGAAGTGTCCAAGGCCAGGTTGGACATAGGTCAGAGCAACCTGGGATAGTGGAAGCTGTCCCTGCCCATGGCAGGAATGGAACTGGATGAGCTTTAAGGACCCTTCCAACCCAAACCATACAATGATTCTATGATTTCCTGAGAAAAAATATTGCCTGAAGCCCATGGTCTGGGATCAGTTTAAAATATGTCTATTTTCTCACCTCACAGGCTGCTAAGTGTGGCTGAAGAGATGTAGAGATCCCTGTCTGAAAGCTGTTCTCCCCTCGTTGCTGTGGAAGATCTACAACAAAGTTTTGCCCAGAAATGACTAAACAGCAGTGGTCCATCCATCTGCCTCATGAATCCCAGATGGACAGAACTGACTTGCCCCATCCTGTTTTGCTACAGTGATGCACAGAGTGAGATGTCAGACTGCACATTCACCTTGTGACTGCTAAGATCAGTGTTAAAAAAGGGGGATTTAAAACAGGGATTGCTTGAACCTTCAGTTAGTATTGGATGCATGGCTGGAGCCATGGCTGGAAAGATCTATAGTGTATCTTTATGTATGTAGAGGATAATACTCAGAAAGTACAGGAGTGCTTTTTTTAAAAGGCTTTCTGGAAATTATCACCAAGATGATCAATATGGAACAATTAAGGTTTTTGCAGCTGATTGTGCTCTACAGCAAGAAAGAGAAGTTGTTTTCACTTGGAAGGTGCAATACCACATTGGGGTAACTGGCCCTCTGCACGTGGTGCTGAGCTCTGGATCCCCAGTCATGGCACTACCCACAGCTGCAACTGGTGATGAGCATCCTGTTTGTCAGAAGAAGAGACAAATGCCACGATTTTTTCAAATCCTTCCAAGATATCTGTGAGCATGAATGACACTGTCATTATCTCACTGGGTGTTAGAAGCGCTACCTTTTTTATATCTTTTGGTTTTCAGCTGTATCTCTTCATTTGAGCAGAGAAATATTTCTCATGAACCATTGTGCAGAGATAAACCCACTGTCTCTTGTGTGTGTGTGGGTCTGAGAGGTACCAGTGTTGCCGGGAGACTTTGTAATACATGATTTCTGTCTTTCTCTGAAGAGGTACCTATTGAAAATCTGAATTAAAATGCGCTGTGCAGGCAATGAACAAAGGAGAGAATAGACTGAAAGCTCCTTCTTGGAGGCAATACCTCAAAAATTGGAAAGGGAGAAGAAATTGCAGCTGTAGTGGTGGGATCCCTGGCCTGGTGTTGTTTGGGGAAGGGCAGTGACACCGGGGCTGACACTGAGCAGGGCAGTGACACAGGAGTGACACAGGAGTGGGCAGCCACCCCCACGGGCAGCTCCATGCACAGGCTTGTTTACTACTGGCCCTGTAGTCACCCCCAGTGACAAAATGGCAGGACTAAAAGAGGGAGCAGAATTAACACCAAATCAAAAGATGAAGCAGAAAATTAATCAAGGGAGGAAATTCTCTGTATTGATTACACTGAGCATAAATTCCACCTAGATGGCATTACTGAAACCAGATGAGGAGATGGGTGTGACTGGAACATTAAAGTAATTTTTTAAATTATTTGTTTAGCAAGATATGATTGGACCAAAGGGGAGGGGTAGAGACACTGGCAAAGTTGCTGCTCCTTGTTGGAGCCAGTGACAGCTCAGAAGCAAGTGACCTTTTGGCACTAGGGGTTAAAATATGAGAAGATTAAGTACAGCATTGGGTCCTTGTTATAGCTGCTACCAACCCCAAATCACACCCTCAGAATAAACACAAGTGGCTCAGCTTCCCATCCCCTATAGCACAGCCCCTGTCATGCTACAGTCACATACGGGCCAGTAAAATTAGGGTCTTTCAGTTTTCTAAGTGCTGAATCCCAAGAAAATGCAATATTTAGATGTTATTTTAACAGACCTGGAGAATACAATCACCAAACCAAAATGTAGCACCGACTGAATGAACATCAATGTGGTTTTGCCCTTTCCAAGCTGGGTCTCATGTATTTATGGGTACAAATCCCACCTCACATGTGTGTGTGCAAGTATCTGCAGGGCACACACTCACACACAGAGTGCACAGGCACAGCTAGGGTCAAGAAGCTAGTAAGGATTAAAAAAAAAAAATCAGTGTGAAGGAATTTAAACCTTTCCAATTACTGTTGATGTTCCTTTGGTTTCAAACCTATTAGCTGACACGAGGGAATTAATAATTAGGTGTTCAGAGACTGAAGGATAGGTCAATTTAAGAATAAAGAGGTTGATTTTCCAGCAAAAGATATCAACAGAATCTCATTTAATTCAATTCAAACATTTCATTTTATTAGAGGTAGATTTGCTATGGTACATATCTCTGGTTATCCCCATAAAGGGACATTAAGGGCATTTTGCCATTAACTCTGTAAGGGAGGGTGAAATGGAAAATACAGCACAAGAATGTCCTCTTTAAATTCCTGTAGATCTGAATTGTTATATTTATATATTCCAGGAAGATTAGCTGTCCATACAGCAACCAGGAATGCCCACCATTACACCTGAAGGGTACAAACACTTGGGAAAGGGTTCATGTATGTGCTTTTGTTGTAAGTTAAATATCAGTATAGGGCAATACTGGGTCTGTGTGTCCTCCTGTGAGTCACCGAGGTCTGGACACTCTGATTCTGTATAAAGAAGAGAAATCCTGGATTGGATCTGATCTGTATATATACAGAAAGTTTATATAGGTACCTATATAAAGTGTATACACACACAAAAATTCGAATATATTTGGTGGTGGTGCTACTGCTGTGCTTTTCTGCCCAGTCCCACTTCCCCACATCCCACTGGTCCCTGGGCAAGCTGGGGGGCCACTGCAGCCCTCACCTTCAGCTCAGCCCTCCCTGGCACTCACAGTCCTCTGAGGCTGAGCACTGGGGAATGGTCTCACTCTCCAAAAATTGCGTTTTGTGTGAAATTTATTTCAGCTGTTCATTCTTGTTGTCCTTATTTTCATTAATGAGGACACAGACACGGGTCTGTGCACCATTACTTACTGTGCTGAATCAAATGTGAAATGGTAACTTGGGAAGATAAAAGCCTTTCTAATGCTTTATCAATTCTCAAGCTAGCTGTTCCTGATTCTGTCTTAAGATTTAAATATTTGCATGAAGATCCAGATTGCAAGCAACTGGTCTCAGAAAAACATGAAACAGGAATTTTAAATGGAAATGTGGAATGGAAAATGTGGCATTCTGGAGTTGGGCTTATCTGAGCATGTAGCAAAGGTGCAGCTGTCTGCTAAAGCAGAGACTCCGCTCAAAGGACGTTCAGCAGGGTAAGCTAGATGCTTTTTTCTGCCTGGAAAATGCAGGCTGCCTTCCTGCCATCTTCCTTTCATAATGCATTTTAATCAAGGCACAGGATGGTGAATTTGCAGTCAATCCAAGCCAGGAATCTATAATCGTATCGAAAATTATTTTATAAATAGAAACAATTTAATACCTTTGTATAAATTTATGTCTACTATGTGGTTGGGATTTAATATGAAATGTGATTTCTGTGCACCTGGATGAAAGTGGATAAATAAAAGCTGCAGGAATGATTCAATTTGTTTTTTCCTGGTCATGTGGGGTGTGTTCGTCGTGTTGATTGCTGTTCAAGGCAAGCAGATTAATGAAGCACCTTCTCTTGCATTCTCCATAGCAAAATCACATTAGTTGAAACAGCTCACACACAAGTGGTGCTGTATCATATATAATGAGGAAATAATCAAAGAACCAGACATTCCCATCAAAATGTGTCACGGTGAAAGAGGAGCCAAAGCTGCTGTGGTCTCTGCCCTCTGTTTCCACGTTTCCACTTGTGAGGTGAGCAGGCAGGGGCAAATGCTGGTGCTTGTTGTCCCCAAAGCCCCTGGTGTGACATCTCTTTATGTAACCATAAAGCACTGGCTGTTTCATGGAGCACAGGCAAGGTGGGAACTGAATGTGTTTAATAAACTCATTTAAATGATGGTGCAGACATGTGGGTTTGCTTGCAGCAAACACTGCTGCTGGAATTGTCTGTGTGACCAGGGCCCCCTGAGCTGAGGCAGGATGCCCTGAGGGGCAGGACTGGACCAGGCTGAGTTCCCCAGCTTGCATTTGCCATTGTAAATATTTTAATTTTGTCTACATGACCTTCATGTTCCTGAGGGAATGGCATGAAGCTGTGTTAGGGAAGGTTCCGGTTGGATGTTAGGAAACAGTTCTTCCCCCAGAGGGAGGCTGGGCACTGAACAGGCTCCCCAGGGAAGAGGTCACAGCACTGAGCCTGACAGAGCTCAAGGAGCATTTGGACAAGGCTCTCAGGCACAGGGTGGGGTTCCTGGGGTTCTGTGCTGGGCCAGGAGCTGGACTCAACAATGCTTGTGGATCCCTTCCATCTCAGGAGAGTCTATGATTCTATGATTTTGTGCATGTCCATATTTCTAATCTCTCCTTTACACCCTGGGGGCCCTTTCCTGCAGTCCTGCAGGGATGAGCAGCTGCTCCCATGGATCAGTACTTCTGGTGTATGCAGACATGCAAAAATCAGACTTAAAGCCCAGGAGCTGGGGAGTGAGAGCAGAGGTACCTGCTGTCACACAGCACCCACACTGCAGAGGAATGGGGATTTCTGGGGACTGTGGGAAGGACAGAATGGAACCGGTGAGCTAAAGGTCAGTATTAGGGCGGGGAACAAAGGATAGAAAAATCATGGTAAATAAAAGAACTGCTGACAGCAATGGGAAGTGCAGAATTTCATACAGCAGCTATTGCTGAAAGCTCTTCCAAAGGACTGGTGGAATTACTCGTTGTGCTAATTCAAAGTTACAATCCCAAGCCCTGGTGACTGCTGATAAGAGTAAGATCAGCACAACTCGCTGCTACCTGAAAGCACTCACAAAAGATGTGGAATAGCAAAGAGATGTGAAACACGTGCTGGGGCAATGCCACCCTCCACAGCATTGGGCCAGGGGCAGAGGTTTGGTTTTAAGGTCCAGGCCAAGTGGGGACAGGGTGCAGGAGCTCACAGCCTTCCCTGCCAGCCAGGAACAGCTGCATGGAGGAATCTGCAGAAAACCAACTTATTGTCAAGAGTTAAAAACCCAGCCATTTTATTTCCACCCACAAAGTCTTTAAAACTGCTGTTAAAACAGTTGGTAATCGCTGCTGTAATTAGGTCATGCTCTACACCCTTGAAGACAAACCGTAAACCTGAAAGAATTAGGGGGAATTTGGTTTGGGAGACATTTATAATAATGTACTTAATAGAATCACAGAATGGCTCGGGTTGGAAGGCACTTCAAGCTTATGTTGCAATCCCCTGCCATGGGCAGGGACACCTTCCACTAGACCAGGTTGCTCCAAGACCCATCCAAGCTGGCCTTGAACACTTCCAGGGATGAGGCACCCTATGAAATTCCAGCAAAACAACCCTAGTCATAATGATTTTTTCCTATATCCCTTGGTTAGCTCTTCCCTGGGTTAAGAGGCCAGACTGGGAATGTCTGTGCTGGTTTTGGTGGTGCCGTTCTCCAGAGGGAATCAGCAATGTGTCATTGCCACAGAAGATAATATCTGCAGGTTTTATGTAAGTGATTTGCTTGTTATGTTTTGGAAAAGTTTTCCACTAATGAGACTGTAGTTAGGATACATTATTCTTTGTATATAGACAAGTAAACTTGTCATTTACACATATATATATGTGTATGTGTGTGTATAAATACACACACACACATATATATACACACTCATGCATATATGGCAGTGATTTGAAGGTAATGCCAAATGTATATTTATTTTTATTATGCACTTTTTAACATTTTCAATTTAACCATACAGGAAGCCCAGTATGAAATGGCAGGGCTGTGTGCAGAGCAGCTCTCTCCCTTTCTTTTTGTGTTTACACACAAATTTTTATAATGCAATTAAAGAATGAAAAAAATGCCATAGTATGCAGGTAAAGCTGTATTATTTTTTAAAAAGCAGATGCAGTAAATAAAAAAGCAATATTCAGACCAAAAGGAAAGTGAGAAGGAACATTTCTTTTTATCTGAAATACTATAAAAGTCTGAGAAAATTTTTTTGAGGTTATGTCACCCTCTCCACATATAATCAAGGATTTATGAAATGAAGCAGGATTTGGGGCAGAGCTTTTGTTTCATGTCTTCTTGGCTCTCTTTATCCCTTTTCATGCCTCAGCAACCTATTTTTTATTTAATTTTCCCAGAGCAGTCAAAGGCAGAACATGGATTAGAGCCCTGAGAGCAACTGAAACCTGCACTTGGGTAACGGCATCGAGAGTAAAAGTATCCAGATACAGGAGATTGCTCAAAGTTTTACTACACACCTGTGAAAAATATAGCTCCAGAGATGATAAATCAACATTATTTCTGCTGGTTATTATTAATTTAGGTCATTGGCCTTTAAAGAGGACTTTGCTGCCTAACGTTGGATGTTAGAATGTTGAGCTACAATGAGAAAATGGATTTGGAATGGTAGTGTGTCACACAGGAATTATTATACAGGAAAGTTTTAAAAGCATCCCTAAGGTACACTGATCTTTCCTCTTCCAACCAAAAGTCCTCATTCATGGCTAGACCCTTTCATTACTAGTCTGATCTGCAATTTACCTCCCTTCGTCGTGACCTTGTTAAGTGTTCTGCAATGATAATGGAATTGCAGATACTTTCAAAGACAACATTAATTCAAAGATAACAGATTAATTATTGACAAATAAGCCCAGCATAGCTCTCTGCAGTGTGGGGCAGCTCAGGCTGGGTACTCTGGTTTTCCATTGGGAAGAGGGTGTGGTGGTCTCTCCTGAGTCTGCCCACACTGCTGGTGCCCAGGGCTGACACCAAGTTTTCTTGTTTAGAAAATGAGTACTGCAAGTTCCTAACCTTTGTATTTTTTAAGTCACTTCTGTTTATTATGTTCATAACCATCAGACCAAATACATTTGCATTTTGGCCTAGGAGAAAAAATTTGTACATTTATTTTCATTAAGAGGATTATTTCGTTCTTGTCCGAAACAATGCAGCAAAACATCATAATTACTCTGAGGGATTATTTTGAGTGTGGCCGCTAATTAGTGACTGATTTGAGGAACAAAAAAATACACTTGGGAAACATGATAATTACCCACATATTTCTTTGGGTCAGGCAGCCATGTTACATCAAACACTAGATTTATTATTCCATTTAAATAATTTTGAAATAATTAAAATTGTGTTGTGCATCTAACTGAGCAGATCTGAAGTACAAAATCATACATCTAAATTATGAACTGAATGGAGCATTGCCCAAATATATGAGTAGTGAAGTACTTTTCTACTTCTGAGGCAAAAGGAGTAAATACATCTTTTCTGCATCACAATTTTTCAAAATAATTGCTGTTTTATTTCCATTTCTTTTTCTGTGCCTGAAAATGTGCTAAAATATAGGTCAAAGCAATATTGGGAAAATGTTAGTATCTCTATATTGGTGGCTACCTGCTTTTCCAGGTATACTGGGAGGCAGTATCTGGGCCAGGGACAGCCATGACTGATGCCAGCATTGCAGGGGATTTAGATTATTAATGCCAATATATAAAAATTTATATTAATATCAAAGCTGGATGCTTTCTGAGAGCTACCAGATGTGTTCAATCCCAGAGAGAATCCAGTCACTCTCATGTCACCTCCTAAACCCTAATTCTTAGGATTAAAGTAATATGTGATCTCATTTCTCTGTTTCCAAGGGATGAACAAAAGATGCCTGTGTTGAACTCAACAAAACAATATTTTGGAAAAAAAAGTTACTTCTAGATACTCCAAACCAATCTGACAGCTCACTGCTTTAATCTGACATCAATAGAATGGCAATAATTTGAAAGGTGTCCCAAATTTTCTTCTCTAATTTTGTCTTCCTCCTCAATATATAGTGAATCCTCTGAAGATGCTTTCATAAAATATGTATTTTTTTTCTGGGTATAATCCAGTGAGCTGGAAGCAGTGATTTTTTTTGCTTTCAGTGCAAATGGTATCAGTAATGTTTGCAGGAGAGAGCATGTGCCACATCTCTCATTTTTTGAAGGTTACCAGGGAGGGTGACTCCACTCCACCACTTCCTTGGAGAGTTTGTTTAATGTTTAACCACCCTTTCTGCGATTAAATTTTCCCTAGTATTCAACCTGAGTAACAGGAAACAGATGAAACAAATACTATTTTAAGTTTGTAAAGCGGTTATCTATTAGTGGTTTTTCAAGCACGGTTGTGGGGGAGACACACACAAACCAGGCTGGGCACGGCAGCTCCCTCTGCACCCACCCGTGGTGGCAGATCCATCCTGTTGTCAGAGGTCGGGCAGGGCAGAGGGTTGGTGTGAAGAGATGAAGGCAGCAGAGCACCACTGATACAAACTGGCCACTGGGCATCTCCCCTGGGCTCCCTGGGCTGGCCCACAGGGAAGGCACAGCAGAATAGCTCTCCCACTTCAGTATTCTGATGTTTTTCCCCCAGTTTCCAGCAATTCCACTTTTCTGCCGCTCCGTCTCTCCAGGGTTTTTGCTGACAGAACAGAATGCTGGTAGCAGACACATTATTCATTGTGATTGAATGCCTAGTAATTATGTTATATATATTTTTTCATTTCTCAAATTAAACCTCTTTGCTATTAGGAACAGATGTTAAATTCGGGAGTCTTGTTGATTGTTAGTGTGACACACACATGAAATGTTTTAAATGAGAAGGCTGATTGAATTTTAAATGTGCTGATCACACTGGTGGAATTGAAAATAATTGAAACTGGGAATAGCGGAAATGTTTCCAAAAAGAAGAGACAGAGGTGGAGTTTGCTTTTCAAATTCCTGATCACACAAATCATGTTAAATTCTGCAGACTAAATACAATAATTTGCTGTATATTCTAATACCAAACATGAGACTTGCATGGTTGTTACTTCAGAATGACAGTAGAAAAGAATTTTAAAAATAAGGTAAAATCTATTTTCAAATCAAGACTTCAGATACTACCCATGTGCTTGTAGGAGCTTGTCGTTTTTGTTTGTTTGTTTTCTTAGCTTGTTGAGTAAAATCACACGTTTCAGGAAATCTGACATTATTGCTGCCAAGGAATAGTGCCCACCATGCAGGCTGAGCACGTCCCTTCCCCTGTAGAAAGCCCCAGATCCCTTTCCCAGCCTGGAGAAGCTGATGGCTTCACTCTGCAAGGGCTGATGCTGAAAAGAAGTGAGGAAATTGTTGCAAAGCACCCAGTCATGAATCCAAACTAGGCTGGATGTAAGAGTAACCTATACCTGTAGAACTGTTTCTATTTTCTGTTTTATACTTCTGTGGACAAATTTATCTGTACATGTATTTTGCATAAGAAAATGAAAACCCCACCAATGTATTTATGAGAAAATTGTCTGTTTTATTCACAAAGGAAGATTTTGCAGCATTACGTTTTCCAGTCACCCTATTGCTTTGACACCTTTCTGCTGGAGCAGTGAAAACTCTGGAGTGCTCATTGGGAGTGATGGATGGATTCTGCTCCCACCCTTTCCCCCATGCCCCCCGAGCTCTGGCATGAAGGCTGCAATGTCAGTTCCACCAATCTATGACAGGGGTTTTCCAGCTCTTGGAAGCTGCTGAGTGTCTCTAGAACACTTTCCTATATTTGAATTAGCAAGATACATGTGTTACATGTAGAGTTCTCTAACCTGACTTTGCAGGATTTATAACACACAAGGAATGAAAATCTGAGTTTGGAAAGCGATACAGTAACAATTGCAATTAACTTCCAGAATCCCCAGGTAACCTCTGGGTGTTAGGTTTAAATCACATTGCTTTTAATTAAGTTTAGTGAGTAAAGTAAGTACTGCTTTTTCTAAAACATTTTACTGGCATTTCTTCTGCAACAAATTGCTTTAAAGCCTGAATGTGAGTGCCAGCTCGACCCCGTGTGATCTAATGCCAAGAGGTAACAACTCGGGTAAAGAAAATCCAGATTGAAAAAGCCATTTCGGAGTAGGGACAACTTTTATTTGTGCCAAACCACTTTTGTATATGTGTTTTCCTCTTACGTCTGATATGCTTTACAGATTTATAACACTTGCTGAACTTCTTAGAACAAGAACACTCCCACTGAGACTGTAAATTGTTGTTGCATTGAGTGATCCTTGACAATCTATGGTCCCTATATGTGCCACGTTAAAGCAGCCTGGCACCAATACTAGAGAAAGTCTTCTGACACCCGGTGTCTTCTGGGGCTGTCATGCTTTATTATGTTCATGATCCATGGAGGAAAGGTTGCTAATAGCAGACATTGACCCACTGGTGGTAATTGCTGTGAAAACATTATTCAAGCTGATTATGTTAATGACAGAAGGATGAGGCGCTGCCTAAAGAGTTAGTACAGCATCACCAGAGATGCTTTATTTATTTAACTGATTGATCACTTAAAGGTTTGTAAACCTCCTTCTCTGTATAATAACACTGCATAATCATGTACATACAAATTAAACAATCTAGAGAGCTAAGGCAGAATGGTTGTTGCAGATCTGATTTTCATGTAAAATCTCAAGACTTTTATAGGCTTATTTACATAACAAGTCATGGTCTAGTCTCCTTTACCAGCATCAGCCTGATGTGAAGTTGGCTTCAGCTATAAATTTTTATGGTTTGGCGCTAGTGGAATATAAGACAATGGTTCACATATTTTAGTAATTTGAAATACATTTTTTATTGAAGAAAACAGCATCATTTTCTTCCAGCAGAACAATCTCTTCCCAAAAAATGTAGTGCTTGCACACTTTCCCAGGGCAAGGTTATGACTTTTCTCCTTCCCATTTATGCCTGCAGACTGCTCTTCCAGGTGTGTTCTCCTCTTTCTCACCAGAAAATCCACTGCAAACCTCTGGGTCTGAGCATCCCTGATCCCCTGGAGCTGGGGGTAAGTACAGCTCACTCTGCTCTCAGACTGGTGAAATCCAAGTAGATAAAAAGATCTTTACATAGACAAGGTGTAGGATTGACATGCCTCCAGCTGGAAAAGTGCAGCAGAAATAGTCAGATTATTTCTCAGTGAAAATAGTTCAGTCAAGAGATCTTAATGGCCTGACTTGACGATCCTAAATTTCTTTTCCAACCAAGTGATTCTGTGGTTTTGTGATCTTGAGGGTCTCAACCAAATTTGCTGACAGTGGTCTCTAAGCCAGACGTGGCTGAGTTGGTGAAGAAATTGCAGCGGGGAAGCTCCGAGCAGAGCTGGGAGAGTGACACGGTGCAGACCCAAAATGATGGTCAAGGCTTTTCTGCTTCAGGACCAGCCCTCAGTGCTCCCTCTGGGCTCAGCCTTCAGCTCTCAGCTGCCCTCATTACACAACGACTGCACTTGAAATCAAAGGACAGTTACCACAATCCCATTTGTATCATCTTCAACTCATTTGATCACGGCCAGAGAGCTGTAGCAATAGATTAATAGATTTTCATGTTCAGAAGGGGCCATTCCCCATGTAACCTCTATGTATGTTTCTACAGAATTCTACGTCTTTTGAATCTATTATTGTGTTTGACAAATCTGACAAAATGGCTAAAACTAAACAGATCTGAAGAATTTCCCCTCTCTTTCCTCCCTCCCTGCCCCATCTCATGCAGAAGCATTCCTGTTCCTTCTGCTTTGCAACCCAAGGCAATTTTTGCATTTGCAACCCCTACAGAGCTGCACAGAGGATACATCACAATGCTGCACCATTTGACAAGTTTTCAAATAGCGTGGCAAAAACTTACATTTATGACAGTCTGTATTAAATCTTTTCTGCACCTTTTTTAGCTGTTAAGACTTTGAATCTCTACAAGAAACAGAAACACGAATCCTTTACATTTGAAGCACATAAATAAGACCTTTGCTTAAACATTCTTCAGAAAAATCAGTGTGTTGTTGCAAAAAGTCCCTAGTTGCACTTTTCTCTCATGTTAGAAAAAAAGACAAAACCAGATGTTTGCTGTGTATTCAAAGGCTGAAAGAGAAAGCAGGTTTACTACCTTATTTTCCATCTTATTTTAGCTAATTCAGAGTAGAATGGGGAAAAAAACCCAAAGCAGAAGTTAATGTTTTGACACACCTCAGTTCTCTCCACCTTCCCAGCATCTGTGTTACCTAATAAAAAAGCAATCAGATGGACGGATGAGTTTTCATGGCTCTCTTTGTTCTACAGACTGCAGGGGGCAACATCTGTTTCTCCTGATCCTTTTTCCCCTTGAACAGGATATTAAATACAAATTACTCAATTAAAGTAACCTAAGGAATTAACTTAATTAAAAATAAGGAAGTTCAGGCTCAAGTCTCTTCTCCCCTGTCCTTTGGAAGGTTTACTTGGCTGAAGCTGAGCCGGTGGGAGTGCAGCCCAGTCGTGGCCATGCCAATATCCGACAATATCTGACAGAGCCTGTGCTGGGCTGCACGTCTGCATCACCAAAGCTATTCCAGTGCTGTCAGCTGCTATTGATTAAACTGTATTTGATATTGCTATTGGTGACTGAACGGTGCAAATCAACTTCATTCCTGGCTTTGAAAAGGCAGTGATACTGTTGCAGCTTCCCCGACTGGTCCATTGCATGAATACTGATAAAGTCCCCTTGGTTCAGACAAGAGTCATTAAAAACCCAGTTGAAATGCTGGTAATTCGAGTATTTCTGGGGAGAGTTTGCTTCTCTGAACATCCCTGTGCGAGCACCACATTCTGATATTCGGAGCACAAATCACCTTTCCAAATAAAAATTCAATAGCTCTCCCCAGAACTACCTGTTAAAACTCAGACAGTAGATTAAATATTTACTTGTTCCTCCTCAGGATCTTCTGGCTCACCAGAAGAATTTAAAGTGGTACTAAATGCTGAGGAGCAGCTGGGCAGCAGCCACAGAGCACCCAGGGCCGGGGCTGTGGGCATGGGGGTGGTGGTGGCTCCCAGCCGAGCCCTACAGGATCCAGATACCACATCCCCTCATCCCCTCATCCCCTCTTTGCACTCAGACATTGTAGATACTGCATAAACCCTTTCTTGGGATTTGACACTACAGACTGCAAGTCCAGAAGATCTGCTAAGAGCTGATTCAGCGCAGTGCTGAAGTCTGTATCTAAATTCCCCTTAAAAATCACTGCAATGTGAACAAGTGCTCAGCTCATGTTGTATGAGTAGGTTTAGGTTTGAGTGTGGGGTTAGACCTTGGGCTGAAGTGCTTTGAATCAGAGACCGGGTTCCTAGAGTTCCTATGGTTAATTTTTGTAGACTTGAGATACAAGCAGTGTGTGGGCACCTGAAATAGCAATTTTGCTATTTAAAAATAAAATGAACTGGGATTATAGACTTTCATGCTTTCCCCCATTTATTCTCAAGAAATATCTATGCAACCATTGAATATTTTGTTCTATTTCAATTCATTCAAAACGGACGTGGCCAAAGTGATTCTGTTTTTACTGTTAGTGGCAGCTAATGTTTCCTTGTATTTAGTTTTTCATTGCATTCACTTGGCCTGAAATGGGTGTTTGATTGTCATGTAAACTACTTTTCAAACGCACTTCTGAAGTGCAGTAATATTGGGGTGGCTGGCACAATACATTCCAGTAGTGTTAGTGCAAATGACAAGATAGAGCGGGTGTTAATAAGGTCAGGCTTTCAATGGTAACCCACCTGAGTGGTGCTTTTCTGTGTGCCTTGTAAAGATGGATTATAAACACACACAGCATTAAAAAAGCAATTTAGACACAATGATCTGATTTCACTCAACCGTATGGACTTTATATCCCTCACATCCTTTATTCCATGTACAGTTTCCTTCTCTCTTGAAGGGCTGCTTGCTGTAACAATTGAGCAGTGTACAGAAAAGCCTGAGATCTGAACTAGGCATTTCTCTGAGCTTGTGTTTGCAAATAGGTATGAATTTATTGCAGGAGCAGGGGATAATTCTTAGGAGTTTTGCAGGCTTCTTTCTGCTTTGGAAATGGCTGGCTGAAGGTCAGTGGATATGCCCAGAGGTAGTATAAGAAAACTTTAGCAGACTTGCTTTGCAGCTCATACTTTTTATGTATTCTATTTCATAAAAAACCCTCCAAAAAACCAGAAAAAGGAACTTCAGTAAAATGTACTTTGGAAGTTAATTGGAGCAGACATTCAAGTCTTAAGTAAAACAGCTCTGTATCATTTGACACACAACATTACTTCGATTAGTATGACTTTCACCATTATCTAGACAGATGAAACGATGTACCATGTTAATCAGAATATTAAAGTGACACTAGCACTTATATATTATGAATATTTACTCAACAAATGAATGCATGATAAATGAGATTGGTCTAGAAATCTTTCTCAGTAGAGAAGATGTGGATTCTTGCCCCTCAGGTAGTTCTTTCCTGTGCCTAATCCAGTTATCAAAATTTAAGTGCATCTTAAGCTGCTCCCTCCTTCCCCCACAGAGCAGTTTGTGTCACAGCTCAAACAGGGTTTTCTGCACATATGGGAATGGTATGCACTGTTCTGGATGGCCCATGAGGCTGAAAGCTGTTTTGAGACAGTTCTTTTACATGTATTTCTACACCACTTGACCCAACCACAGATAATGGAGCCAAATCCAGAGCGTAAAGCCCCATATTCAAACCAGTTTTCACAGTCAGAGCATTATGATCACAGGGTTAATATGTGGAGTATTTAAAGCTGGACAAGTTCAGGTGCAATGTCAGTACAGTTGGGCCTGTGCTTAGGGCCGTGGATGTCCATCTTCTCCTAAAATGACTCAGGTTCCCTTCCCCTGGGGCTCTTCCTGGATCACACAGCAAAGGACAGCTCAATATCTGTGCAGAAGCCTCACACTCAGTACCAGAGGTGGCTGCCATCCCTCAGAGTGCTTGCAGTTGTAGGCTTTCTGTGAATTTTTCTTGGTTCAGCTTTCTGGGGAAGAGGCATATTTTACTCAGAGAAGTTGTGGATGCCCCATGCCTGGAAGTGTTCAAGACCAGATTGGATGGGGCTTGGAGCAACCTGGGATAGTGAAAGGTGTCCCTGTCCGTGGGGGTGGGGGTGTTGGAATGAGAGGATCTTCAAGGTCCCTTCCAACCCAAACCATTCTATGATTCTAAGAACAATGAGATTTAAAAAAGGCTGTTTCTTATTTAAAGAATGTTGTCAAATGCTGACCTTGAGCTCCACATTGAGATGTGAAATGAATTTTACTTTGAAAACTCATAGTCAGAGTCAAAATGAAATGTCAGAGTCAAAGTGAATCTTGCCCATTTTCTCCATCTGCTTCTGTGGGTACTTGCCTGGAACAGAATATCACAGGCTCTTCCCATCCACCAGGAAAAGGGGAAAAAATACACAGGATTGGTTCCTTGGTGCTGAAAACCCTAGGAATTTTTATTAATTCTGGTCTAGCATGGAATAATCTTCAGGAGGTAAAAAAAGAGTCTTTTTATAGCTAATTTCTGGATATAACACTGAAATATGACCAAGGGCTCTGGTCCATAATCAGGGCTACAACTTCCAAGGTTTCAATGCTTCATTCCCTGGTCCCTTGGCCATCACAGGCCCTTGTGCTGCGTGTTTAAGATGCAGTTGGCTCCAATGTTGGTGTATAGCAATCACAGTGACCTTGTACTAGCACTGTCGTGATCATTCCTTGGCCATCCATCATGTTGGGATCTCTGTGTCCTTTCACAGAGCAGGTGACACTTCCCAGCAGCCAAAGAACTTGGATTACAACTTATCTAGAGCTCAACATGAAGGGTAACTCTCTAGAAGTTCTGTACTGAAGGGTAAATCAAGTGTCTGCTGGATGTTTCCACCACATACATCTTAGGAGGGAGCTTTGTTGTGTAGGTGACTGCGATGTGGCTCCTGTGTTGACTTATTTATCTTTGTTTTATGATGTTCAAGTTTGTTCTTCCCAAAGCTTGTTCTTCTTGGGGGGAAGACATTGGCACAAAGCTGAAGGTGTTGACACAAACCATCCATACACTCAGTGACCCTCACTGGAACTTGCTCCAGAGTCTACAAAGAAGAAAAGGGGGATTGTAAGAGCCCATGATGGCAGTGAAAGCACAGGTACAAGATTCTTTCTTCCCAATTAACCTGCCATGGACCCTCCAGCAGTTTCACACACAGCACACACATGGATGATGCAGCCCCATGCTCCTGCCGGGTGCTGTCCCTCTTTCCCACTATTATTACCAAACTCCTGCCCATTAATCCTATCTTGTTGAATTCCTCTTAAACAGGAGAAGTCAGCAACTGCAAAATGGAGAAGCAAGTAAGGCTCGTTTTCTTGGTGTGTGTGATGACCATTGACAGGGTTTGCATGTGTGACTGACACGGTAGATTAATCTATAATAAAAATGCAACTTTCACATAAATGACATCAGGCGATATCTTTAGTGCTGTGCTCATCTGCCTGAAGGGACAATGTGGTTTTCTATTACTGCTAAAATGCACAATAGCATTGCTTGGCTGATTTGGTTTTATTTTTATATTGTGCTGCTAGTTCAGTTTGAAATCTAGGCAAGCTGTGTCAATGGCAATAAGGCATCCATCTGCTAAAAAACAGGTTTCTTCACCATTCAAACCATGGGGGCACCAAGAAATCACTGGTCACTTCTGGACACAATGTGGTGTCATGGCAACTTTGGAAAAGGTGAAGTATAAGGATTAACGTGTGTCCTTTAATACATTCTTTTGCCCAACTGAAAATGTATTTCTTGATCTTTCATAGCACCCTTTGGATCTGGAATAGTAGTATCATACCCATGGCAGAGTAGATCTTTTTAAAAAGAACATCCCTTTCTGTCACTCTTATTTGCCTAGTTTTTGACTTTACAAATATTTGGAAAAACTGCAGTTCTCACAGACTCAGTTAAGATACTGAAGAATTTTTAGAAGTCATATTAACTCCTGTTTTTGCCTACAGGCCTGGGATGCTCCCTGTAATTGGATCCCTGAGAGCAGTGAGTATGGAAGGAAGACTGATGAAGGGGCTTGATTTTTAGGGCTTGATTTTGTGACCTTAAGGACAACCTTTCAGCACAGCTTCTGCTTTGCCATTCCTCTGGATGTGTGTGGGACTGGAGTTGTATTTCCCTTGCCACACATAGGAGTGACCTAACTTCCACGCTCTGTCTTACCCTTTTTATTAAAGTTATCTTGCCATGGGACAGGGGCTGCATGCAAGAGGAGTCGAGCACAAGTTGATTCTCCTGCTATCTCATTGTCTGCAGTACATAAATCTTGAAAAGTGTGCTTTGAATAGGAAAGGATACCAACTTAATGACACATTTACTCTAACTACGGCTGGGTGTGCACAGAATCCTAATGCCTGCTGCAGACTCTTCATGGTAACAGATGTTGCTCTCTGCTTATAAAGTAAGTTTATTGCATTAGCTGCCTGTAAGCAGTTTACTCTCTAGAAGATTCATAGAGTCAATTAAAATTATCTAATTATTTGTTATCTAATTTAATAGAGAAATGGTCTTGATCTTCAGATATTACACATATATTATTATATTACAAGGCAGTATGGCAGAGGTCCCTTTCTGAGCTCTGAGCTGCTACTGAACAAGAAGAGAAGCTTCTACTCACACACAGACCTATCGAGAGCTGGGCTGCAACAGTCTTACCAGGGAGAACTCCCTGGGCTGTGGCTTTTATTTGTAGATATTTTGCTGGGCATCCCTGTCCCTCTGCCTGCTCGCCTGTCACCAGACAGAGTCCTGCTGCTCCCAGCAGCCAGCTCCCCTGGAGAGACCTTTGCTGTGACATCTCTGATGTGCCCCTCATCACAAGGTCCATCTCCTGCCTGCGACCTTGCAGCACAGAGCAAAAGGAATGCTCCAAGACTAGTCCAGCCTTGGTAGGCTGAGCTGATGGCCAAAACTGTGTTTATTTACTAATATTTAATTAATTCTCCTCTCCACACATAACTGACCTTTCTGCTTTCAAGCTGAAAAAGTGCCCCTTCCCTCCTGCTCTCAGCTCCTGGCTCTTGAATTGGGGTGAAGGAGTCTGGGTCCATCACTGGGGTTGATCCACAAACCGTGCTCGGTGTGGGGTGAGAGGGGACTTGGTTTGGGGCAGAAAGTCCCACTTGCTTGATGGGGAGAACAAGTGAGTCCTCCTCCTATTGTCATGCTAATATGTACATCTTACCCTGTAATTTTCTGAGTCATTATGACAAATGGCTCATGCTGATGTCACTCATTTCCCCAAGGATCTCTCAGCTCTCCAGCCAGCATGTAGCAAGCTGCAAACAGTATTTCAAAATGAAAAATTGCAGGTGTTTTCTGGATGTCATCCAAAGGAAGGAGCGTGGATTTCAGGCAGAAATCAAATCAGACCACATGGAAAGATCCCCCTGAACACCCCAGACAGTCAACAGATGGTAGTGATGACATTAGGAGTCAACCTGCTCACCTGGGAAACCATGGCCAGGAGCAGCAGAAGTGTACATTTAAATTAAGTCTTCTATAAAAAGCTTTTAATAAGGTAGAGCTGAAACAGCAGAAATGCCTTGCCACAGACTTTGGTGCTGTAGGAGAAATAGTGGAAAGAACATTTTTTGCTGCATGCCATGTCCTGCCAGCTAAATGTAATGAAAATCTATATCATCTTTGGAGAGCCACTTGATTATCTATCTACCTATCTATCTATCTATCTATCTATCTATGCTATTATTAAACTACAGTAATGGCTTTTGCTGGCATCTACCAGAGGAGCATCCTGGAAAGGATCTTTTGAGGTTATGTTAGCTGTAGTTAATATTTACATTGTCTTTACCAGTTTATTCCATTCTGTCCCTGATTTGCTCCAGATGTTGTGGAAGTCCTGTATTTTCTCCTTATCCCTCTCCCCATCTGTCAACCACATTAAGATATCCTTAGCAAGATTCTTGTGTCTGTGGTTAAGCCTGCTGGATGAATATAATTTATGTAGCCTTCACTGACACTATCTATTTCTGATGATGGAGACATGAATAATGCAGTTATGAGAGAAGCTCACTCGTGGGTTACCTGTAATTCTGAATGAGTGCATAAATGCTGCTCTGTGTTGGGCCCAGGGCTGACATAAACAAAAATTCATTTCCAAAATGGAATATTTGAATGTTTGGGTAGATGCTTGCTGATTATCCAGCTTCTTTTCACCACCAAAATGCAGCTACTCATAAAAAGCACATGAAAATCTGAAAATGTATACCTAAAATGGCAGAAACATGGGAGGTTTTTACTAGGAAATAAAGAATAAATATTATTTGAATAAGGACTAGCTTATATTGAGACACAGCATTTCCCCTTTGCTGCTTCTTTTTCTTTGCAGTGACTACGGTTCAGATTCATACATTATTTGTGAAAACACTGTCACAAGGTGTTTTGGCTTTAATACAGCAAGAAACACAAATCCTACATTTGTAGGAGAAGAGTTTGTGCTTGTCTTGGCAAAAATAGCTGTACGGAAGCTGTGGTGCTGGATTTTAATGGACCTTCTTGTTAATAACAACTACTTAATATTTTGCTCGTATGTTCCTTTGGGTTCATTTAAACAGCAGCTCGTCTAAGCACTGCAGAAAGACTTAATATGATAAATTAAGCTAGGTCAAAGAGGAGAAATTATTTTAAATTAATACAAACATCTAATTTGTCTGGACTTTTAATGAATTGAAATGCCAATATTACTAGAGTTGACAGCATTGTATATTCTATTAAATTCTGTAAATTCTGTACTAAACTTTCCTTATTTTTGTCCTACTCCTTTTCATGTGTTTACACATCACATCACTGTAGTGAGACTCACTCCACTGAAGTGGAACCAGTTTTCCTGTCCTGGGATACCCATGGACCACCTTTGGGTTTCAGTCTCACACATACACACCCCCTTCCTGGTCACTGATGTGTCTCTGGGACCCCCACATGCCTCATGCAGAGCGGGACCCCAGGTTTTCCCCTTGGTGCTGGAGCTCACGTGCTCCTTCAGCTTCCAGCTCCACACACAGCTCCAGCCAGTCATAAAGTTCATTGAATATTTGTGCTTTGAGGTGAAAGGACAGCAAACTCCTGAAGATGCCATATTCACTTCATTGATGATCTGGGAAGAGCGGCCTGGACCCAGGGCTGGGTGACCCACAGCTTTTTCTGACATTGAGTTTTCAGCAAACTCACAGCATGCTCTGGACCATCCCAGCCTTCATAAGGGGGTGTGAAAAGAAGTGCAAATCTTTCCATCTGTCAATTCCACCCATCAGTTGTGAGGTTCTTGGCAATGGTCTGAAGGGTTTCGTGAGCAGGCTGTGCTACACAACCAGCATCCATTAGCTGCCTCTCTCCTGCAACACCACAAATACATTATTTGCCCCTAGTGAGCCTCTCCTTCCCAGCTTGCATTAACACCGTTGCCACCACAGCCCCTAATTTATTGGTCAAGGTGTGCTTTTCAGTGATATTTACAGCCTGGCTTAATAGTGTGTCTGTTTTCTGTTTGCTACAGATGATAATTCAGAGATTTGCTTTGCTGACTCAAAGAAACACTTGGAAACCACAGCCGGAGGGTTTGATTTTATTGCTGCAAGGATTTAAATAAACACAGATTGATTCTGTATCGTTGCCTGATGTGTGATGACTGTATCAGCCTCCCTTCTGTTTGGTGATGTTTTTAAGGATGTTTTACACAAACCTGGTTATTATTTCTAAAACCTGTGCTCTATTCAGAGTCGTAGATTCACAGAATCATTTATGTTGAAAAAGACCTCTAAGATCATTCAGTCCAACCATTAACCCAGCACTGCCAAGACCACCACTAAACCACGAATCCGGGTGCCACATCTGCATGCTTTTCCAGCCTTCCAGGGATGGTGTATTCCCAGTTTCTCTGGGCACCCTATGCCAGTTCCTTGCCACCCTCACAGGTGGTTATTTCTTCCTAATAACTAATCTAACCCTGCCCCCTGTTCGTTGGAAGCAATTCCCCCTTGTTGCATGTTGGGAGTCAGCCTGGAGCTGAAACTGCAGTAATTAAAGGCAGCACCTTCCCTGCTGCCCTTTTTCCTCCCACGCTTGCCCTCTGGTACGTCTGGAAGACCAGTGGAGGAGCTGCCAGTGGATGAAGTGCTGTGTCCTTTGCATGATGGCTGTTACTACCAGACATTTTTTTCCTGCTAACTTGCAAGTGCTGCCACAGAACGATGTAAGAGCTGTAGCTATAGGGTGTTTGTTAGAGCATCCCAATATCCCTGAGCCCCCAGGGCCTCAAACAGTAGGAAATAAGTGAATTGTGCTCGTTGACCGTTAACACAAATTGACTGCTACTTGTGCTGATGTTTTCAGCATAATTCATTGCAGCTTGAACTTGTTGACTATCTGCATAATTTCTCCTTGAATAATTTTACTGCCATATGGGATGCTGCAGACCTTGAGCTGCTGGCTCTGCACACAACCCCTCCACGCATTAACGAGTCTCACTTGATGAGCGGTGAACAGCAACCTCCGCATCCCTGGGATGAAACCCATGGTTTCTGCTGATGTGGTTGAAGGAGGGATGGTTTTTTAACCTCCAACCTGTTATGAGAAGCACTCAGGAGTGGTGATGGTCCTGCTGACACAGCCCCTGTGCTCCCACATGCACCTCTGTGGGGGTTCAGGGCTCGCCAGACCTTGGGGCAGGGCACACAGAACTGCCTGTGTTGGTGAAAGGAGTTTTTGGGGTACAAAGAGGATTTCAGACTCTAAAGCTGTCAAGTTGGGTGTTTTCATCAACATTGATTTGTGCTTCTAAAGTAAAATACTGCTCAAGAAAATGAGCCAGCTTAACCTTGTTATACAGGGAAACTTGAGAAATTTTCCAAAAGCTCCTGTCCTTTACCATTTAGCCTTAATGCAAAACATAACCTCTAGCAGTATCTGCTGCAGTTAATATTGTTGACAAGCTAGGCTGTCTTTCAGCCCAGATTTCATGTCTTAATTAAATGGAATTTGTTTCAGCAAATAGTGCTTGTCAAAAATCTTGCCTTAGGACTATCACAAAGATGCTATTAGACATTTTGATAATTAGCAATCTGTGTCTCAGCATTACAATAGCTCCATGTAAAGACAGACTAATTTTTCCCAGGCCAAAATTATAATTATAAATTAAATACACAGACATGTCCAGCTAATCTTAAATATAAACCCACAGAGCAGTGGTACAATGTGCTTGAGAACGCTGGGAGCTCACCTAGTTCAGCCCCATTTCTTTCAGGAGAAGCTCTGACACCAGAATGAGCTGTGGAGGAACCAGTGGCAGGTATGGTGATAGCTGGTGGCACCAGGGGAAGTTGAGATTGGATGGCAGGGAAAATTTCTTCATAGAAAGGGTTGTCAAGCTCTGGAAGAGGCTGCCAAGGGCAGTGGCAGAGACACAATTCCTGGAGGGATTTAACAGACATGTGGATGTGGCACTTAGGGACATGGTTTAGTGGTGGCAGGATGGGGGAATGGTTGGGCTTGATGTTCTGTCTGCCCTCTTGGTGTTAGAAATTGCTACCCCCAGTGTTTTTGCCAGTGTGGTCCACATGTGAGGCAAGAAAGGCCAATGCTAAACCCTTTGCATGTGAATGCATCCTGTTCCTCCATTGAAAAATAGAAATTGTGGAAAAATTAAGATATGAAAAATAAATTTTAAAAAAATCACATAAAGAGTTTTAAGGCTTGAGAAAATACCTTGCCTTGAGAGAATAAAATATACTTAACAAATCATAAAGAATCCAATGTATCTAGTGGATTGAAATAATTTTATAGAGAGAAAACACTGAATAATTTTGGCTGTGGGACAAAGCTGGCATCCTATGTGCCAGTGGTAGGATGCCAGAGCCAGCCAGCTTCAAAGCTGAAGTTGTGCTTTACACAGAGCTGACTTTGTGCTGAGCAAGCCTGGGAATGGGAAAAGTGCCGAGGGAGCAGGACTGGCTGGCACTGGCTGTCGGAGTCAGCGTGGGGCATCCTCCCGGAGCAGCTCGGCTGCGCTCGACACAGCACGCGATGCTGTCTGCGCTGGCTCTGATGTGCTGATGGGCTGGTAACGGGAGCAAGCTGGAGCTGAGCTGCCCGGCAGGAAATGGACCATTTCAGATCAGTCACTAGAAAGAAAGGGGTGGGGAGAGGGTTGGCAGAGAAGTTTTGGGTGCCCCATCAGGGCCAGGCTGGACGGGGCTTGGAGTAGCCTGGTCTAGTGGAAGGTGTCCCTGCCCATGGCAGGAGGTTGGAATGAGATGAGCTTTAAGGTCCCTTCCAACCCAAAACATACCATGATTCCATGATAATAAGCCAGTAGTTAGCCTCTCTTTGTGGTCCATCAAGTCTTGAGACATCAACATTTTTGACACTGTATTTTAAAGTAACTATCTTGGATTCAAGGTGAAACTAAGAGTGAAACGCAATGCAACACTCCAAATACAGATGACTATAATACAGCAGCTCATATGAACAGTCTGCAAACAGGGCTGGTGTCCAGCTGAGGAAAATGCATCGTTAATGCTCAGAACAGCTTCAACAGGTACAGCAAGTACTGGCCTGCAGGAGCAGCTGTGCCGAATAGGATGAGGATTAAAAGTAGGAGATAGGGCAGTTGTTCAAAAACCCCTACCACCCCAAATTCCTAGCCAATGCCTTATTTAAAGAAAAGGGAGATGCCAGCCTGGTTCTCGTGCCTGACCCAGCTCAGCTCAGGCTCTGCCAGCCCTCAAAGCGAATCCTCTGCAGAAATGATGAGCTTTCCTCCACGGAAACTCCAGTTTCTGAAAGCCCATTAACAGTGAGTTTACAGAAGCCTTAAACAAAACATTTAAAATTCTCCCTCTGCAATACTCCTTGCAGTAAAGAAAACTCCTCTCCAGGTAACTTCACGCCGTGCTCTGCCATGACTACAGGTGGTTGCAGTGCCAGCTGTGTTTACACTCTCTTGTAATTAAGGAGTAGCTAAGGAGCAAACGGCTCCGGGGCTGGGCATCCGATGGTGCAGGAATGACGTGGCCATGGGGCCATGCCTGGCATTACCCCTGTGCAACAGTGGGAGAAACCTGTGCTAACCTGGGAACTGGAGCTGCACTTCTGGAAAAGCCAGTGATCTGACCTTTGCAAATTGGGATGGGCTGCTCGTTTGATTTAGTGCTTTAGTCTTGTTTACGAGGCACAGCTGGCTCTCTACTCTCGCTGTGCTCACTGCCTTAATCTGATGGCTTTGGACAAGTGTCAAAGACACCATAAACTGCCAAGGGTTAGTGCTGAAGTGCTTAATTAAACAAGCCTCTGGGATGTGGCAATGTGCTTGGTAGAAGCACCACAGCAGGAATCTTTTTCTTTTTATATTTTTTTTCTTCTAAAGTTAGTATTGTGAACTGGAAAAAAAAATTGTTTTCTCTTTCACGTGTTTTGTTTTCACCTGCAAGCATTTGGAAAATAAGACACACAATCCCCATATTTCCTAAACTCAAGATGATTCATGCAAGAGCCTTTTGTGCCACTAAGATGAGTTTTCACCTTCCATCATGAATTTCAGGAATAAGGGACAAATAAAATCACAAGGGAAAAAACCCCAAAGGTAGAGAGCTTCTTTAGTAGCCAGTCACGTCTGTGAGGACTGTAAGTCACCTGAGCATCCTGTGCCAAGGCACTGAGGGTCATTAACACTGCTACATCTTCCCCTGGGCTGCACGGTGATGACCTTTTGCTGCCACGGGACTGAGTTATGGGCATTAATTCAGCTGGTGCAGAGAGTAGACTGGGCCAAGAACTTAACAAGTTGCACTGGTCCTGCCCAAACCATCCTGCTCTGCCGGATGTAATCTACAGATTACAGGCTGTAAATCTCACCCCACTGGGCTGGGCAGCCAGGGGGTTCACAATTGAGGGCATTTTGGCCAATGTATTAAGCTGGGCTGCACAGCCAGCTCACATTGCATGGGATAAAAAAATAAATGAATAATGTCAGGTCTGTATTTTCAGCCCCTTCATCAGAGAGCCCCAGCCCAGGCTCAGCTCAGCCCCCATCACTCGTGCATGACCCCAGGTCAGCATCTTCACATTTTCGGGGCATCCTGATTTCCAGCAGACGTGAGCAGATGTAAGATTCCTGCCTGCTTGTCATTGTTCTCTGTTTTCAGGCTTATTAAAAAAATCTTTATAGACTTGCTGTTTTATTCTTTTGGAAACAAATGTTAAAAAACCAACCAAACAAATCCCCAACCCTCTTGGGAGGCAAGTTAAAAAAGGGTGACATTTCAGGTGTGTTTTTCCTCCACTAGCAGAGAGGAGTCCATTCCTGGGCTTGCAGTGCTTGGGTGGGAATTTGTCTGGTCTTCAACACCACACACCATGACACCATCTCAGGTATGAAAGAAACACATGAGTCTTCCTGATCTCCAGATGGAGAGATTTCCCTGTGTTTTATTTCAGTCCACTTAAAAAAGTTAACAAGGGAAAGAAAATAAATAAAAATGTCTTGCTGCAGAAGCGGTTGGCAGCAGCCAAGTGAGTTGGACACCAGAGTGACGGGCAGGAGCTGTGCCCACGTCGTGTCTGAAGTGCCTTGTGCTGCAGGTGCACAAAGGTGAAATGTGTGAAATGTGGATTGTGGAGGCTCCATCCCTGGAAGTGTTCAAGGCCAGGCTGGATGGGGCAACCTGGTCTAGTGGAAGGTGTCCCTGCCCATGGCAAGGGTTGGAACAAGATGGACCTAAAGTCTCCTCCCACCCAAACCATTCCCTGACGATTAACTCTAGAAACAGCAGCTGCTGGTACCTGTTGTGGAAGCCCATGTCTGGCAGAGGGGATGCACTGGTGTAGGTTGGAGGTGAGGCTTGCCAGGCTGGTGGAAATGAGCTCTAGAGAGCAAAGAGCAGCACTGGAAGTGCCAATTGTAAGAACAATCTCCATGTCCCATAACTTAACCATACTATAGGGGCTTTGGGCTTTTTGGTTTTTATTTTTTTTTGTTGTTGGCCCATGAGAAAATGTGCAAAGTAGTGAGTCAGGTGATCAGTGCAGGTTTCAGATGGGAAGCAGAGTGGGAATTGTAATCCAATACAGAAAGCCAGTGCTGCTGCTTGCCTTGCAGAATGCTCTTCATTGAGAAAAGCAGGATTTACCCCCAGGTTTTCTAAGAAAGCAGCTACCTGAGGGTGAGGTGGTCAGTCATAAGGGTACATGGCAGATGGGGAAACCCCTGGGTCCTGGGGGTTCATGAAGGGTGACAGCTATACCTGTAACCCGAGAGATGTCACAAAGCTGGTACAGGGAGGGACAAAGGTGGTCTTAGGGAAAAGAACACAAAGGCATTATGGCATGCCCGCATCTCTTATGAATAGGTTACTGCACACGTCTCCCCAGCCTCTGTTCCTGTGCTCCTGTTCATTATTTTGACCTGCTGTAGGGTCATACAGGGAATTAGCCATTATCTCCTTACAGAATTGAGATCTTGACCTGTTTTATCCGTTTTACACAGCACCCAGCACACCACCAGGCACTCCGGCAATTAAGACCTAATCATGGTATAAATCAAGTAAATAAGTACCTGTCAACAGGTCATCAGGACTGGTGTTCCTCTTGGGCAAAGCTGTGTTCATGGAGGTCAATGCAGCAAAATGGGCCAGGGCCTTCAAGGCAGAGGGTTTTTCAACAGCCCCTCATGAAGTCTCTTTTGCAGGAGGGACTGACCCACCCTGCCAGTTCCCATCTCCCACCCATCCTGCAGAAAAGCCCACCAAAATGCTTTGGTACTTTTTTTGAATTTTTTTAGTGTTATAAAAAAAGGAAGTATTTAATGATAAGAATATGTTAACTGTCACAGATTCCAAATAAGGGATTTGTGAGTTTTGCTTCCAGTTTAAAAGTGGATGGTTTCTGAACAGGGACTTCCATTCGGAAAGAGAAATATTGAGGGAAATACTGAGGCAACACAGCATTTCTATCATACTGCTATTTAACTCAGTGATGAATGGCAAATGCATCTGATCTTCACATTGGAGCATTAGTGGCAACCAAGGATTATTTTTCCCATGATTCTAGTGTCAGAACACCCTGACATATGAGTGTATAGGATAATGAAAAGATCATTAATTCAATTTAGATCAATTTCAATTAATCACCATGATTAATTAATAATTTATTAACTAGAAATTAAGTGTGAATTGGTGGAAAACCAAAAGGATAGGGAAAGAAACTGCCCACAAGGAAATGTAGTCTCTTTTTGACAAAGTTGAAAGGCAAATATGAGTTGAAACATTTTTTTGAGTATATATAAAATTTCTGTGTCATAAAAAAAATAAAATCAGAGTAACAAATGTGCAGCACTTTAATGGCAGATTTGACTGTCATTGGAACTGTTCACAAGTAGTGTGGACAACCTAAATTATACTTCATTTTCTAAGTATGATATATAACCATTAGGATAATTTAGAAAAACACATCACCAGAACTTGGGCTGGAGAGGGAACAAAGGGAACATCTTTGGAAGGTCCAAGTGGGATTTTTTCAAGTGAACGCTATTCCAATATTTTGCGACAAACAGGAAAAAGTGAGGTCTGTTACACATCTTTCACAGCCTATATATAAACCAGCCTCAAGAGATTTACCTGAACAGATATATACAGGTTTGTTTTTTTTTTAATATTCTTAAAAAAGTAATATTTGCTTGATCTATGACACAATGAACATCTCTACAGGGAAAACTTACCATCGGCATAATAAAATAGTCAAGAAGTCATAAAAGGTAACACGAGAGCAGTGTTTGGCCTTGGTAAAACACATTAAGGATGGCTGCAATGTATGGATACAGCTTTGTTCAAGAAAGGAGCTGTGCATATTTAAAGGTACTTACAAAGCTGGTCTTCTCCTTTCTTTAACATGGGATATGTTTCCTAATGGGATGAGTACAAAATCATGGACACCATGCATTGCTAAAGGAAGGCTATGCCTATCTGTTTCACATGTTTGTGTTGCAGTGATGGAAGAGTCTCTTCTAACCCTTATGGCTCATAAGTGAAAGAAATGTAGGATTCAGCACATGGGTGTTGAAGGACAATTTCAAGGACTCCACATTTAATGAATTCATAGGATTCAGCTCCCCTCCTTCGTCTGTCGGAACAGATTTTTATATTCTCTATAGAACTGAAATGGTTTAAAATACCTCAGGTCTACAGCCATGCTAAAATGCTGCTCTTCTGATAAAGTTAAACATTTAAAGCAAAGATCACCAGTGTTATTCTGTATCCTTCTTGCTTAAAATCCCTCTGTGTGTTGTGAAACGGGTGACTTAAAGCATCTGTGGAGGAAAATAATTTGGACACCACTACCTATCACTGGATGTGTTCAAGGGCAGCTTTCTACAGACCCTGGGCAACACAAGGTCCTCAGCAAACCACGCTGGGTCTTTCCAGAGGCCAGTGGGTGGCTCCAATGCTACTGATATTCACCTGCAGAGAGCTTTCACCCCCCTCAAGACCCCATTTTCCAAGTGGTGGTTACAACTGCTCGGATGGCACCACCTCTCGCCTGGCTCTGCTGCCACAGCTGCTTTTGCCCTCATTACTTCATGGTGATGGATAGAGAAAGCTAGAAAAATGCAACTAGAAAAGTTTTTTATATCTTCCAAGTGTGCAAATAAATGGCTGTATGTTTTTATGGGAACTTGACTGAAATTTCTTGATGCCAGCTGTTGCATTCTTGGATAATTCAGCTGCTTTTACATGAATGTCTTTGCTCATAACTAAAAGATAATTGACTATAAACAGAAAGGGAAAAAAACCACAAAGAAATTTTTTTTCCTGGTATTTCTGAAAAGAAACAGGCAAATTAAGGCTATGATGAGAAAATGAATGAGTTTCTATTAAAAATAACCTCTGTTATTTTAAGAAGAAACAAGTGATTTCAGTGCTCCTAAATATTTAATGAGAGAAACCAATGATTTCTAGAAGTGTTGCTGTCCTCTACGGGAATAACCATAACTAATTCTCTGCCTCCAAAGAGTAGATTTTGCATATTGTGCCCAAACTGACCACACTCACGAGCTGTTGAAAGACTAATGCCACCTTCTCAATAAAATTGTTTACATAAACTCTGACCCCCTGTCAGTATTTTCTGGCTTTTACCCAGGCCTGGATGGGTAGTGGCCTGGATATTTCATGGCAAATTTCTCAAATACAATCACATAAATATGCACTGGAAGAGGGGGGACTCATCCCATTGCCTTCAGTAGGACCAAGAGCAAAATGAAGTGCAGAAGCAAGCGAGCTGACAGTTACTATTTCTGTGATGCCTCCTTCTGAAATCACATCTGCGAATCCTCCCAAAGCCATCCTGCAGAGAAAACTGATCAGTTTTCATTAAATCGCCCTCCTAGGTTTCTCTAGGTTGAAAACTGCTCTGATGTTTAGTTTCCCTCATCATCCAGAGGTGAATATTCATTGCAGTCCTCGCTGCTGCAGTCTCCCTGTGCTGGGGTGGGGTAGTCAGTGCAGCCAACAGGCAAGGGATACAGGGAGGAAAACTGATGCTTGGACATAACATAAAAGCTCCTCAGTATGGAAAGTCACAATCTGTTTTGTTCTACAGAATCACTAGGTTTCGTGGCTTATACGATATCTCAGTGGAGATATTATTCGCTTCCCAGCATTTTTCTCATAACCACAAATCATACCCACAAATGAAAAATATCCTTTCAAAACCACTTCCTATTAGCAGAGCATACCTTATATTATAAAACTTGCAAGTAGACCAGTGTTGTACCATGAAGCCTATACAGGGATTTTTTGTCTTTTTCTTTTTGTTTTCCCAGTGTAAAAATATACAATGCTACTGCTCATTTGCTGCAGTGTAAAGGTCCAACTGGTCCTTGCCTGCTCAAGGCTCCACTGCCACTACCCTTTCATACCTCCCCAACCCAGACCACTGTGTTACCCCTCCTTATACCTGAAACCTCACAGCGTAATGTATTTTGCCTCCCGTTTATAACAAACAATGAATCTTTAGCTGGTGTAATGAGATACTGTCCAAATAATCCACTGTCTTTTATAATTCTGTTGTAGCTGCTCCAGGGCCAGTCTTTGGATGTGATAGGGTCCTTTAAATTCTTCAGTACATTCATCCTCCCCGTTGACAACTCTACAAAAAGCACATCTGTTTGCAAATGCGAAGTAGCATATATATAGTACTGATTGCCTTCGGTGAAAGAGGGCTGAAATGTCAGATCAGATACATGTATGCTTGTTTTTAAGTCATAAATCAACTTGATTTCCCCTCGGACAGTTAGCGCCTGGACTCTGACCCTGCCGCTGCCTCGGTCAGCGCTGACCAGGTACCGCCCGTCGGGGGACACGTGGGGAGTGCCCGAGACGTCGCCGTTGGGGCCGATGACGGTGTCGGTGACGCTGTCCACGAGCAGCTGCCGCGGCGCGGCCGCCGCGCGGCTCCTCCGGCACTGCACCAGGTAGTACCCGCCCAGGTGCGTGTAGGCCATGGCCTGCGGCGCGCAGCCCTGCGCTCCCAGGCTGATGGTCTTGACAAGAGTCACAGTCTCCAGGTCGATCTTGTGGATCGCGCGTTTCGACCGGTTAAAAACGAAGCCAAACCTGAAACGGAAAACAAGGCACTGAAGTCGCCTCTGGAGACATGGTGACACGCTTGAGCAAAGTCAGCAGGATCGGGAAACTTATTCTGTTGGTTTTGGAAGCATGTGCAATAATGATGTCTCTTTTTGTAAGCAATGTCTTGTTTTAGTGTTTCTAAAACATCCTAGAAGGAGGGATATATTTTATTTCAAATTAGCAACCTGATCCTGGAAATTTGAATATGTGCTTAGCTGTTTGAATGTTGCCTGGATTTTGCAGTCTTTCAATGTTTTCACTTTGTCATAGAGTTTCTCACGCACTTCCTGTAAACGTAGTCATGTTTTGTTAACTGTTCCTATTGTTTTCATTCTTTTTCCTGAGGCGGAGAAAGAATGATGGACTTTTCAGTTGACCAGTATGGCTGGAAGAGGTGGTAACCTCATCCTCCAATCCATGGTCATTCCTAGAAACATATATATATTATTAGAGAAATAAACGGCTGGGTCCCTTTTTTCTGGCTTGGCTTTGACCTGACTGAACTTGAGTCTAGCGTGCTTCTTTTCATGTCCAAGTGCAACAGTTTGAATCTTCAAAAGCTGAAATCTTTTATTGGGAAGACCTGTTTACTACAGAAATGCTATCAAGGTTTGGGTGTTCAGTAGGCTAACACTGACCAGGTTTGTATTTAATCTGTCAGAGATTACAGTAATGAAATGCAATATATACTCAAGCCTTCAATCTCAAAATAGAGAAGCATTCAAAATAAAGCATATTGCTGCCAGGTTGGGGCCAGAGAGTAACTATACATAATGAATATAGCTGGGTACAATATAATGTATAACCACAGAATGAAGACCATGCCTAAGCTCATCTCTTAACTGCCAGCACGAGAGGGAAGCTGTGGTGTGTGTTTGGTACCTGTGGTGCCTGGGAACCACTGCAGGAGATGGCAAGGCTGAAGCACAGCCCAGACTCTTAAACACCATCCTGCCAGCCCAGGGAAGGTGTAAAACATTTCTTGAGGAACATAACCAGGGTGCCCTGAAGATAAGGGGTCTTTATTTTCTGTCTCAAGACAGGGCAAAAGACAGTGAGCAGAGAATAAATGTTCTGTAAAAGATATATGCTGCAGCACATCTGACCTTTGCTGAAGACAAGAAAAGGTCAAGAATAGCGAAGGAAGGTTTCTGCTTAATTTGAGAGGGAGCCCTTAGAAACAGCCTGTTTGTGTTCCCCTGGATTCACAGGTCACTGACACTGACTTACAAAAACTAATTTTACACCGAGTATTTTTTCATCCGTTCAATGTAGACAGAGGGAAATGAAGTGAGTGCTTAGTGTTGTATCTCTTCCTCAAAACATGTAAAATTCCTTTGTGAAATGTGGAGGACAACGTGCTTGCGTGCAGATAATACATATTTTGCTTGAAACACTAGGTTTATTTCTTTACTCTTAATCCATCTGTCAATGAGACACTCAGCAATGATTTCACTTCTAAAGAATGAGCCACTGTAGTGTGTGATCCCATGAAAATCACTGGGCTAAGCCTTTCATTTCCCCATTATACTCACATCCATTAGAGACTTCACAAAGTATCTGCAGTGGAAAGTCATAGCGCACTGTGTGTGTGGAAATTGGATATGACACTTGTATTTCTCCTGGATGAATGTATTTTGAGTACATTTTAAAAAGTGCCTTTCCTTACAGTTTTTTTTTTTTCCCCAAGACTTCCTTAATACTTGGCCAAATGCCTGAAGAAGTTAAGAAATGGTTTTTATTGTAAACTTTCATTTAAAGAAGTGGGTCAGGATATATTTTATGTGCCCACAGTTGCAGAAGAGCCTCAGCCCTTACATGAAATCTGTGATCTGAAATCTCAAAGCAAACCTTGCACTTAAGAGAGTTTTTAATAGACAACAGTTTACCCTTGTAACTAATAAAAATGGATACATTTCTAGATATCCATCTGAAATAAGAGGCAGTTGGAATACATATGCAGGAATATTTGCATACAAATATTATTTGGCTCGTGGAAGAAATTGCTTAAATGTTCACCTTCCTGGGAAATGCTGGTACTGCCATTTATTGTTTCTGAGTGGAGAATTTAGAACATCATCTCAATGAGTCTCATTAGCCTGCAAGCAATTATTTTTCTCTGCTGAGGGTGAGAGAGAATGGACAAAGATCTGGCCCTGAACAAATGCAATAGCAAATCAGGCACAGCACTTGCAGCTTTGCATATGGAAAACTATAGACAATAATCTGCATTTATTACTTCAGCCAACTAATCACACTGCAGCAAAAGGACAATTAAATGAACAAAAAAGTATAACTGTTCCACCTTCCTGTCTTTGAATCCAATTCTCACCTTCTCAGCTCAGGCTTTAACATTCAGCAGAGTCATCTACCTCCTGGCACTACTATTAGTCATAATGAAATTGTGAAAGAAAACTGGAAATATGAAGCAGAGAGAAATTACAAATGACAGCCATGAGGCATGCATCATTATTTTGTGTTTCAGCAGGCAAAGTTATTTATTTTGGAACAGATTCAACATATAATCATTTAAGTGTAACGCCCCCCCCCTCAGTGTTTCCTGCAGGAAACCTAAGATGACTGTAAGGAGTTACATTACGTTTTTTGAGTGTTTAACTTAGTTAAACTATATAGAGGACATAAGATGGTTAAACAGTTGTTATGTTATAACATGGAAAGAATAGTATAAATTGCTGTGCAGTTATCATCAATTTTGATAATGTTAATGGGAGGCTTCCTGTGCCTGCTGGGAAGCAGCCAGTATTACTCCAGGTTATTAGTATGTTAGTTACACAACCTCATTAACAACTACATCACATTAACATTCAAAACTGATGGTTCATAGAGGTTTGTTTTTTTTTATGTGCAGTGCATTCAGTTTTTCTGCTCCAACCATACACCCCACGCAGAGATCCAATACTTGAACAAGTTGGAAACACGTGGAAGAACCACGTTATGCTTCAGGCAGAACACACTTTTACCACTTCAAGCAATATATCCTTGACACAGGTTTCTGTCCAGATCCATAGTGGTTTTCTGGCAAGAAAGGTGATTCTTGGGCCATCGACTTCCTGGCACAAGCAAGCCAGGGCAGTGTGCCATAAGCTGCAAGGAGGGATGGCTGACCAAGGTGAGGTTTGAATGCCTGCGTATGGTCTAAGGGAAGTCCAGGATTGTTTCTTGCTGTTTTATTGATTAGCTGAATAACTACTGGCAATTTCCTCAACCATTTCCTCCATTTCATGTGTGAAAATGGGGATAAATGTAGTTAAAATCCTTCACAAATTCCTTCTTTCCTTCCTCCTT